>MCFG01000024.1:95000-160000 GCA_002104895.1 Anaeromyces robustus | reverse complement strand
ATTAATAAATAAAATAGAAAAAAAAATAATAAAAATAATTTAAATAGAAATATAAATAATATAATTGTTTTAGTGTTTTAATTTCATTTTATTTTTACTACTTGTTAATCAATAAAAAATTGTTATATTATCTAATATTTTATTATTAATTCTTAAAATATGAAATTTTTAATCTGTAACAAAATTAATACAAAACACCCTTCATAAACAATTTTTAATCTGTAACAAAATTAATACAAAACACCCTTCATATAACTTTTTAATAAAATCCATAACAATAACATATTATTACATATATATAATTTAATGAGTTATTAGCTATAAATAAATTAATAATAAAATAATACAAAACTCTTTTTTTTTTTTTATACTTAAACATATTACTACATATATATAATTTAATGAGTTATTAGCTATAAATAAATTAATAATAAAATAATACAAAATTCTTTTTTCTTTTTTATACTTATTAATTTAAATATTGATTAATTTTCAATATTTAAATTAATAAGTATTATAATTACATATAATTCTATAATATGCATAATTTCATATTTTGATTGATAAAAAAATAATAAAGAAATACACTTTTTTATTAATATTTCAACTTTTTAATAATTATAAAATATGTGTTTGTTATATTTATTGGTTATTTAATCTAGTGAGAATATATTTATATTGAACAATAATATTTTGTAATTAATATATTTTATAATTATTACAATTATAATTAATATAAAAATATATAATTATAATCTAATAAAATAAAATACTTTTATTTATTCTGTAACAAAAATACTAATACAAAAACCCTTTATGTGTATATATATTTATATTTTTTACTTTTTAATATTTAAAATTATTCTTTATAAATATAAACAATTTAAATAGCATTAAATATATATTAATAAAAAATTAATAATAAAATACTTCATATTTAACTTAATTATATTAAAAATTAAAATTTTGAGATTTTATTTTAATTAAATTATATTATATTATAATATATTAAATTTGATTAAATTATACTTTTTTTATATGGAAAAATATTTATACTATATTAAAATTTATATTAAATTTAATATAATATATATTATTGTTAAAAATAATATTTTTTAAAATTTATTTCTTTTGTATAAAAAGAGAAAAAATTTCTCAAAAAAATTAAAAAGTAATATTATTTAATTATAAATAGTATTATTAATTTTATAGTATAAGTTAAGTAAGTTAAAAAAAAATAAAAAAATGAACTCTTTTCAATTGTTGGTTTGTATAACCGCTTCATTCTGTGGTCTTCTTTTCGGTTATGAAGTTGGTGTCATGAACGTAGTTAACACTATGGATGCCTTCAACATCTTCTTCGGTTTAAACAAATGGGATGGTAGTGCCGTTAATGAATACGGTAAGGCTGTTCCAGATGCCGATCACCCACAAGCTACTGAATTATTCTACCGTGAATTACAACCAGGTACTGATAAGGAATGGAGATCAGGTTTAATTAACTCCTGTTTCCTTTTAGGTTCTGTTATTGGTGCTCTTGTTGCTACATACTTCGGTGAAAAGTACGGTCGTAGAAACAGTATTATTGTTGGTGCCTGTATTTTCATTGTTGGTATTTTCCTTGAAGCTTTCTCTCTCCCAAGTTACCTCTTCATCTCTTTCGGTCGTATTGTTGCTGGTATTGCCATTGGTTTAAACAGTGTCATTGCTCCAACTTACATTTCTGAAGTTGCTCCAGCTAAGTACAGAGGTACTCTTTCTTCCTGTTACCAACTTATGATCACCTTCGGTATTATTATTGCTGCTGCCATTAACTCTGTTATCTGGTACAAGACTAACTTCAAGCCAGCCGGTTTAAACAATGCCAAGGAAGCCAGAAAAGGTCATGAAGAAGATCAACTTGACAACTGGGAATGGAAGATTGCTCTTTTAATGCAACTTGTTCCAGGTATTGGTCTTGCCGTTCTTATGATGTTCCTTCCAAAATCTCCACGTTGGTTATGTTCCAAGGACCGTGATGAAGAAGCTGCTGAAGTTCTTGCTAAGCTTAACGCTTTATCTACTTCTGACTCTGTTGTTCAAGAAGAACTCAAGTCTATTCAAGAAGATGTCGCTGCTACTCGTGCTGCTGGTTCTTCCTCTGTTAGTGAACTTTTCAGTTCTGTCGTTCGTCGTCGTACTTTCATTACTTTCCTTATGCAATTATTCCAACAATGGACTGGTATTAACCAAATTATGTACTACCAATCTCAAGTCTACCAACAAATGGGTTTCACTAAGTTCACCTCTGCTTGTGTCTTACCAATTATTAACAACTTCGTTAACTTCATCTCTACCTTCCCAGGTATGTGGGGTATTGATAGATTAGGTCGTAAGACTTTATTAGTTATTGGTGCTATTATGATGACCGTTTTCCACTTAGGTGTCTTCCTTTGCTCTACTCAAACTCAAAAGGAAAGTGACAGTGATGGTAAGATTAAGGTTTCTAGTACTTGGAAGATTGCTGCTGTCGTCTGTATCTTCTGTTTCGTATTCTCCTTCGCCTGGACTTGGGGTCCAGTCCCATGGGTCTACCAAGCTGAAGTCTTCCCACTCCGTGTCAGAGTTAAGGGTGCTGCCGTCGGTAGTTTATCTAACTACTTAAACAACTTCATTCTTACTTTCCTTGGTCCATACCTTATGACTCACTGGAAGAAGTACACTTTCCTTCTTTTCGCTATCTGCTGTTTCCTCGCCTGGGCCTACGCTCAATTCTACGTTATTGAATGTAAGGGTCTCAACTTAGAAGAAATGGATGCTAAGATGTCCGGTAAGGCATAAATGCCATAAAAAAGATAAAAAAATAGAAGCAATAAATAAAAATGAAGCTATATAAACAACAATTGAGAAGTTATTTTATAACTTTCAATTTAGAAAGTAAAAAAACAATTGAGAAGTTATTTTATAACTTTCAATTTAGAAAGTAAAAAAACAATTGAGAAGTTATTTTATAACTTTCAATTTAGAAAGTAAAAAAAATAATTTATAGAAATTTAATAATTTATAAAATAGAAATAAGAGATATTTATTATTTTTTTAATAAAAATATAAATATCCAAAAAATCATCATTTTTAATTTTTTAATTGTTGATCAATATATAATTGTAATTATTATCAACAAAATTGAATTGTTGAATAATATACATAATAAAATATTGAAATAAAACAAAATTAATATAAATTTTATTGTTAAGTGTTTTAGATTTTTTTAGAATTTTTTAGTCATTTTAATATTTTTTTTTTTTGTTTTGAATTTTGTTTTCTCTTTCTCGGTAAATTAATGAAAAGTTTATTTTAAAAGTTTATTTTTTTTTGTTAATAATTTTATAATAGATGTTTTTCATAAATTTTTTATAATAAATTTATTAAAACACTAATTATAATACACAATTCATATAAATTATAATCCATAAAACATTTTTACCAACACTACAATTATAATACACAAGTCATGAAAAATGGAAATATAAAAAAGGAAATTCAAGTATTTTTATTACTATTTTTACTTAAAATTATAAATAAAAATTTTGAGATTTTTTTTTTTTTTATTTAATATATTTTTAATTTAAAAATTAAATTTTCTAATTTTATTGGAATATTTTCAAATTTTTATAACAAAAAGGGATTTTTTCTTATTATTATACATTCTTCAATTCTGATTTGTTTATATTTTATAATATATTGTAATATATTAATTTTATATTATTTTAAAAATATATTTATATTGTAATATATATTATAATATATATTACAATATATTATATATATTCATTTAATTTATTTTTTAATATAATGTAAAAAAAATTTAGTATTTTATGATTTTTATTATTATTTTCCTCTTTTATTT
The DNA here is from genome assembly GCA_002104895.1 of Anaeromyces robustus. Lineage (NCBI taxonomy): Eukaryota > Fungi > Neocallimastigomycota > Neocallimastigomycetes > Neocallimastigales > Neocallimastigaceae > Anaeromyces > Anaeromyces robustus. The sequence goes on along the minus strand of MCFG01000024.1, from coordinate 156,114 downwards.
ATTTTTATATTAATATATTAAAAATAAATAATAAATAAACTAATTAAAAGTAACTAATATTAATTTATCTTTATTTAAACATTTAAAGACAAAAAAATAAATAACAATTATTATTTCTGTTAAAAATAATTGATAAATAAAGATTTAGTTACAGTATCTATATATAATAAAAAAATAATGTAGATTATATTAAAATATAAACCATAATTAAATTAAATTAAATTAAATTAAATTAAATTAAATTAAATAATAAAAAAAAATAAAAATAAAAAAATAAATTAAATTAAATTAAATAATAAAAAAAAAATAAAAATAAAAAAATAAAAAGAACTTTTTTTCAAATAAAGAAAGTTTTACATTTTTAATCATTCATTGTCATTATAATTATTATTGTTATTTTCATCAATAATATATTAAAATACATAAAAAATAAAAAATATAATTGATTTATATTTATTATTTAAATTATTTAAGAAATAAAAAATATAATTGATTTATATTAATTTTTATAACTTATAAAAAATATATACAAGGAAAAAATAATAGAAAATATAATAAATAAATAATATATAATAGATTTAAGTTGATTTATATATAATATATAATAATATATAATATATTTTAAACGAAAAAAAGATAAAATAAAATAAAATAAGGTAAAACAATATAAAATAATATTTTAAATTCATTATGGTACATATCGATTTTGTTGAAGATGAATATTTTGTCAGTTTAAATGATGATAAAAATGAAAAAGCCAAAGCAAAAAGAAAAGGAGCTCGGGCTTCATTAAAGACTAAATTAATAGTAATTATTTTGACTTTATTCATTATTATTTCAACATTAATATATGCAGGAAATCAAATAGGAAATCATAATTTTGTAAAAATAAATGAAAATGATATTCTAATAAACAATAAAAATAATGAATCTGTAATACTTACTGAAAAAATTGATAATAAAATAATTAATATAGTTAATGAAACTATACCTACTAAAAAAGAATGTAATGTAAAAGGTTTTGAATTTGTAGATCCAAATGTCACAGAGGGACCAATTACTGTTGATAGAGAAAAAGATGATGGTACTAAACTTAATATATTTAACATGGTAAGAGAAGAAGATTATTCTTTTATATATGATTATGAATCATTTAATAGTCTTCCAGATAAATCACCATACAAATCCCAATATATTTGTGAATATTCAATGTATTTTGCACCAGAAGGTTATAACGGAAAAGATCTTATATGCCCAGGCCATTATTCATTAGTTATTGACAGTGCATTTTATGGGCGTTATTCTCATGATAAAGAACATTGTAGTGTTGATGTTTATGGTTATCCAGTAAACGAATCTGATTTAGAACAAGAACAGTGTGGTAAAGATGAAACAAAGTCTGTAAAAGAACTTTGTGAAGGAAAACAATATTGTACTCTTAAACCAAGTGGATTTATTTATGACGATCCATGTCAAGGAATTTATAAATATCTTCATGTTAATTATCACTGTGTTAAAAATCCTGAAATAAAAAAACAAAAAATATCAATTGTTATGTTTGCAAATGCTGTTAAACCAAATTCAGTATATGAAAATGCAATTAGTGAATTCTATCAATATGCACAAATCCATGGATATAATTTTGAATTTTATAATAAACGTTATGATAATGAAAGAGATATTTATTTCATGAAACTTAATTGTGTTATTGATAAAATGTTTGAAGCAATAAAAAATCAAAAATATGATTGGATATTGTAAGTATTTCATTATTGCTTTATTTATTATATATAATATATGTTTCTTTTGTTTTTTGTTTTTTATTTATAATATTATTATTAAATGATTAGATATTTCTTTTTTTTTTTTTTTTAAACCTTTATATTTTAAAAAAAAATTATAAATACTAATTATATTTATATATATTTAAAAAAAAATTCTAAATAGTTGGGCTGATAGTGATGTTACTATAACTAATCCAAATATTAAAATAGAATCCTTCTTACCCAGAGAAGATATGTCTCGTGTACATTTTATTATTTCAGATGATCCTAATGGTCTTAATGCTGGTGTATTTTTAATTAGAGTTCATCCATGGTCACTTAATTTCTTAATGCGAGCAACAAGTTATTCTTATTTCCATGGTAAACATCCATTACTTTATGCTGATCAATCCTCAATGAATAATGCTTTATTAGAACATAATGATGAATCTGAGCATTTTATTATTGTTCCTCAATCATGGTTCAATGGTTATATGGGAGGTTATCATGAACCAGGAGATTTCTTACTTCATTTAGCTGGTCGTAAAACAAAAGATGTTGATGCCGCAACTTATCGTAATAATACTAAAAATGATGAATCATATCGTTCAAAGACCAATAAACAGATGAGAAAAGAAGTTATTGAATACTATAATTTACCAAAATCTCAACAGCACAAAATTGAATTAGAAATTTTCGAATTTGCAATCCCTGATTAATAATAAAAATAATAATAAATATTATATAATTAATAAACATAAATATAATTCAAATAAATAAAAATAAACATATATATTAATAAAATAAAAATAAAAACATTAAAAAAAAAAAATGAAAATAACTATACAGTAATGACAATGATGATATAATAATTTATTTTAAATTTAAATATATTATATTAATATATATTTAATTATAAATGTATGGATAGATGTAAATCATATTAATATAAATTAATATATAAATAAATATAATATATATGATTAATTATGAATAATGTATATAATACAATTTTCAATTAATTATATATATATTTATAAAAATATATAAAATAATAAATAATGAATAAATAATCAAAATAAAAAAAAATAACAAATAACAAAGCAAATAATTATAAGAAATATATATAAGCTTATAAATTAGGTTATTTTTTTTTTGTTTGCAAAATTGAAATATATATTACAAAGTGTTATTTTTTTTTTTTTTTTTTTTTTTTTGTTTTTGTTTTGTTTAAAGTAAAATAAACACTTTGATTTTCTAAATGTTGTTAATTACGAATTTATATAATATTATTTAAAATAAATTAAGTAATTATAGAATATTTCATTATTAAATAATTATAGAATATAAAATTACAACAATAAATATATACATAAATACATATAAATACTGATATAATAATATGGTATTATTAATAGTTCTTATAATAGAAATAATAATATTAAAACATATTCACATATTCATATACATATTTATATATATATATTTATGATTGTTAATTTTGTATATATAATAAATAAAATCTACATTGACAAAAAAATACATTATTTTATTATTATTATTAATTAATTAATTAATTATTTATTTATTTATTTATTTATTTATTTATTTATTTATTTATTTATTTATTTATTTATTTATTTATTTATTTATTTATTATATTTATTATATTTATTTTATTTTTATTTATTTTTATTTATTTTAAATATATTTAAATCAACTTCTTAACTACATTAGTAAGTTCTCTGTCTCCTTAAATTCAAAAAATTTAAAAAATAATATAAAAATACTTTTAAACTCTGTTTTTTAAATATAGTCCAATTTCAAACAATACCAAAGTAAAAAAAAAATTCTCTTTACTTAATAATTTATACTAAAAATTTAAAAATAAAAAAAAAAAATAAGTTATTAAAAATGTAATGTATAAATATTATAATTTATTATTTAAATCATTTTCTTATTTATTTTTTAATATGAAAGACATTTTTTATATTATATTGAAATAAATAATTTTTAAAATATTTCAGCCAATCATTTATTTAATAATATATGATTTTAGCAAAATTTTAATTTTTTTTTTTTTTTAAAATTTTTTTTTTCATTTCACCAAATTAAAAATTAATTATTTTTATTTTATATATTTCTTTTAATAGTGTAAAGAAATATATTTTAAATAATTTGTTTAATAAATTCATAATTAGAAAATTATTTAATTTGAATTTCTTTTAATAAACCTATTGAAGAAATACATTAATCATTTCATTAACATATATAAAATTTACTTATATATATATTTTCTTTATTAATTTAATTTTGAAATTTACTATTTTTCTGAATTGCAATTAACGGAAATCCGTTATAAAAAATTTAGTACAATAATCATTATTATTTATATATATTTATTTATTATTATTTTAAACAAGTAAATAATATAGAGAACAAATAAATATTATTAATAGTCAAAAATATTATAATATAAAATGTAAGTTTTTAATAATTAAATCATATATATCCATTAATATATATTAACAATTACAATAAATATATTTTAATAATAATAATAATAATAATATGTTAAACATTTTCTTGTTTATGCATTCATTTTTATATTCAACAATATCTCAAAAAAAAAAAAAAGGTCTTCTAGAATTATTGTTAAGAATTTACCAAAACATTTAACAGCTGAAAGATTTCGTGAGCATTTTGCATCTAAAGGTGAAATAACTGATTCAAAATTATCCTTTACAAAGTATTACTCTCTTTTATTTATACTTATAATAATATATATTTGCAATTTAAAAAAATAATTTCATTTTTGATATTTTTATACTTAATCATCTTTCTTTTATATAATTTGTTTATGAAATTTAAAATTAATAATAAATGTACTTCATAAATAATGAAATTTTAAAATATATAAAGAGATGGTGTTTTTCGTCGTTTTGGTTTTATAGGTTATAAAAGCGAAAAAGAAGCAAAAAAGGCAGTAAAATATTTTGATAACACATATATTGACACTTCAAAAATAAAAGTTGAAATAGCAAAAACGGTAAAAATTATATGACTTTAAATTAAATATATTCTTATATTTTAATACATATATATAAACTTATTTTATTTAATTTTTTTTTATATTATATAATTTTTTATGATTATATATGTATGTATATATATATATATATATATTATGTTTATCCATATAAATTTAATTATTTTATAAAATTAAATATTTTATATATTAAGATTGGTGATGCGACACTTGTAAGACCATGGAGTAAATATTCTCAAGGTAGTTCAGCTTATATAAAAAGAATAAATGAAGAAAATGAAGCTAAACGTTTAGAAAGAGAAAAGGAAGAAAAGCGTCAAAAAAATAAACAACAAGTAGAAAAAGAATTAGAAAGAAAGAAAAAATTTTTAACTGAAATTTATGGTGATGAAACTGATGAAAAATTACAGGAATATTTAAATGTTATGAAACCACGTTCTCAAACAAAAACTTGGACTAATGATGATGGATCAAGACAAGATAATAACACCATAAGAGGTAAACCAAAAATACAAGCTATAGCTGTTCCAAATAAAAAACCTGGTGGTGAAGGTTTATTAGTTACCAAAACCCATTTAACATTTGATGATTCAGATGATGAATATGAAGATATTTCAACAAATAAAAATACAGAAGAAACAAATAAGATTGAAAAAGCAGATTCTGAAAATTCAACAAAAAATAATGATAATAGTGATGATGATAATAATAATGAAATGGATATTGATGATAATCCAGATATCGAAAAGAAAACTACTATGTCACATATGGACTTTTTACGTTCAAAAATGAGAAAGGTAAATAATATATATATATATTTATTATTATTATCATTATTATTATTATTAACTAGTCAATTAATTAATATATTGATATATTATTAATAATGCAATTGTTAATAATATATAAAAATTATTATTTAATACTTTTTTAATAATTATATTTTATAATTAAATAAATAAAATTAATAATAATAAAATAATAAAAATCGTTTTTTATTATAACAATAACATAATCAATAATCAATAATGGAAAAATTAATTAAAAATAATAAATAGAAAGAAGATGATAATACAAGCAATAATAGTGAAGAAGATGATGGAGAAGAAAACGATGACAGTAGTAGTGATAGTAATAGTGATAGTGATAGTGATAATGATAGTGACAGTGATGAGAATAGTAGTGATAGTGACGATGATAGTAATGATGAAAACGTTGATAACGATGAAAGTAATACCAATGAAAATGATGAAATTAATGATGAAGAAAATGACGATGATGATGATGAAATAAAAGCAAAAAATAAAGATAATGATCTTTTACCTGATAAAAAAATTGATTTATTTGCATCAGATAATGAAGAAGAAGAAAGTAATACTAATACTATTCCAGAAAAGAAAAAGAAAAAAGAAAAAAAGGAAGATGATGAAGATATTCCTCCTGCTCAATTAATTGCTGATACTGGACGTTTATTTGTTAAGAATTTATCATTTTCATGTACTGAAGAAGATTTAAGAAATTTATTTGAAAAATTTGGACCATTATCAGAAGTAATTTAATATATATATTTAATATATTTATTTATAAATAATATAACAATATTATAATTTGTTATTTAACTTAAATTGTTTCATTTTTTTTTTTAATAAATATACATATATTAAATTTATATTTACTTATTTACTTATTATATTTTTAAATAATATGTTCATTTAATCAAAATACAAAATTTTAAATTAAATAATATAAAGATTCATATTCCAATTACAAAAGAAACTAAACAATCCAGAGGTTATGCTTTTATTTTATTTCTTCTTCCAGAGCATGCTATTAATGCTTACATGAGTTTAGATGGTAAGATTTTCCAAGGTAGAATTTTAGATATAAGACCAGGAAAAGAAAAACCACAAAAGAAAGAAGAAATAGATGAAAATACCCCATATAAAAAACAACAATTATTAAAAAAAAAAGCATCTGCTGGTAGTGAATTTAATTGGAATTCCTTATTTATGAATGTAAAATTATTATACTAAATAAAATTCTTTAATTATAATTTAATTTTTATTCTATTAATAAATATATAATATATAATAATAATATAATAATATTATTATTATTATTATTATTAATATTAATAATATTTTTTTAAAAAAAAACAATAGTTTAATTAAAAATTTTCTTTTATATTTCATTATTAATAGATGGATTCAATTGCACAATCTATGGCACAAAAATTAGATGTTCAAAAATCAGATATTTTAGATAAAGAAGCAGATAATATGGCCGTTAGACTTGCTCTTGCAGAAACTCATATTATTAATGAAACTAAAAAATATTTAGAAGAAGTAATTAAAAATATAATATATTTATATTAACATTAAAATAAATAATTCTTTTATATAACTTATAATTTATTCTTACTGTAATATTTATTATCAAAATGATTCTTTATTTATTTATTTATTTATTTATTTATTTATTTATTTATTTATTTATTTATTTATTTATTTATTTATTTATTTATTTATTTATTTATTTATTTATTTATTTATTTATTTATTTATTTATTTATTTATTTATATTTAATAGGAAGGTGTATCATTAAATGCTTTTGAACAAGGACAAAAAAAACGCAGTAATACAGTTATATTAGTAAAAAATATACCAGCTAATACAGAAGAATCTGAATTATATAACTTATGGTCTAAATTTGGATCATTAGGACGTGTATGTTTTATGTTATATACAATATTTAAAGTGTTTTATTACATATTTATATTTATAACTAATTATATTATTTCTATATTTTAAATTATTATTATTATTATTATTATTATTATTATTATTATTTTATTTCAACTTATTTTTATTTATTAATTTGTAGGTTGTTTTACCTCCAGCTAAAACTATTGCTTTAGTTGAATTTTTAGAACCAAATGAAGCAAAAAATGCTTTCAGAAATTTAGCTTTTACCAAATTTAAACATTTACCATTATATCTTGAATGGGCACCAATTGGAACATTCAAAGATAAATTTGATCCATCAAAAGCTAAAAAGATTCCATTGAAAGTTTTAAAAGAAGATGGCATGGATATTAATGATATTAATAATGAAGAAATTTCATCAGATAATGTTACATTATTTGTTAAAAATTTAAACTTTGATACAACAACAGAAGGTTTAACTAAAGCATTTAAACATTTGAAAGGTATGAGAACTGCTAGAGTATCTATGAAACCAAATAAAAAAACAGGTAAACCTTTATCAATGGGTTTTGGTTTTGTTGAATTTGATACAAAGGATAATGCAATGAGTGCATTAAAATCTATGCAAGTAAGTTATATACTTTAATATGATTAATAAATAAATAAAAATGAAAAAAAAAATAAAAAAAATAAAAAAGAAACTTAAAAAATAGTTATAATTTAAATTATAATGATTGTTATAATCATATTTTTAATAAATAAAATAAATAAAAATTAAAAATTTATCTATAAATTAAATATAAAAAAGGGATTTGCTTTAGATGGTCATGCATTAACATTAAAATTCTCTCATGGTGCCACCACATCTAATAATAATAATAATAATAATAAAAGAAAATATACTAAAAATATTGAACCAAATAGTACAAAATTAATTATAAGAAATATTCCATTTGAAGCAACGAAGAAAGATTTACGTGAATTATTTAGGTAAAAATAAAATTAATTTTTTTATTTTTTATTTTTTTTTTAAAAAAATATAAAAGAAAAATATTATTAATAATATCAATAACAATAATAATTATAATTTTTATTCATTTATTTATTTCTTTATTTCTTTATTCAATAGTACATATGGTCAAATTAAATCACTTCGTTTACCAAAGAAATTTGATGGATCACATCGTGGTTTTGGTTTTATTGATTTCTTAACTAAACAAGAAGCTAAAAATGTATTTGAAAATCTTACAAATACTCACTTGTACGGTAGACATTTAGTATTAGAATGGGCAGAAGATGATGATAGTATTGAAGCAATAAGAGAAAAAACTGATAAAAACTTTTCAAAAAATATCCTTTTATAATATATATATATATTAATTTTTTTTTTTTTTTTTTTTACTATTGATAAATATTATATAATAAATAATAAATTTTATATATATTCCTTAACTTTTATTTATTTATTTATTTATTTTTTATGATCTTACCTCCCAAGTTTAATGTTAATAAACGTGTAAAAATGAATCCTACAGAAGATGAAGATATGGATGACTAAGAAAAAAATGTATAATATGTTGAATCAATCAAATAATCATATACAGAAAATGAAGCTATAAAGGATAAGAATAAAAATAAATGAAATACTAAAAAATACTTATTCAGTCAACTCTATCCTTATAATTGATATATAAAATAAAATAAAATATAATGAAAAAAAAAAAATTTTTTTTATTTTAACTTATTTTATTATTTTAAATTATTATAGAAACTTATTTATTTATCAAATTATTAATTTATTTCTTATATTTATTTAATTAAAAATATTTTTTTATAGAAATTCCTTTTTTTATATACAATATAAAAATTAAAATAAAAATAATAAAAATAATAAAAATAAAAATAAAAGTTTATTTTTTTTTTTTTTTTTTGTTTTTTGTTTTTTGTTTTTTGTTTTTTGTTTTTTGTGTTTTGTGTTTTGTTTTATAAAAAAAAATAAAAATAAAAACAAAAAAAAATAAAAATAATAATAATAATAATAATAATAATAACAATAAATAGACATTACTATTATTATTAAAACTTCGAAAAGATATATAAATTATATAAATTTACACTAAAACATTTTATATAAAAGCACTATTTTTGATATATTTCATTATGTTCAAATATTAAGTTTTTTTTTTTTTTTTTTATATAGAAAATAAAATAAAATTAGATAAATAATAATATAATAATTAAAAGTACTTCGGAACAACAACAGTAACAGTAAAAAAAAAAAAAATAAAAAAAATATCACATATAATTTTTTTAAAATTTTTTTTATTTATTTATTTATTAATTAATTTATATTTATTTTCTTATATTTAATTTTATTTTTTCATTCTTACTTTTATTATTTTTATAATTTATAATTATTTTTATGTTTTGTTTTTTTATTTATGATTATTTTTTTTTTATTTATTTATTTATTAATTATTATTTTAAGTATTAGTATTTATATTTATTATTATTGTTAGTTTTTAAATATATAAATATATATATATAAATTTTATAATTCTATTTAGTGTCTTCTTTGTTGTGCGGCTTGTTGTGTGGCTTGAGCTTGTCTAGACATTATTGGAGGTATTTGATTTTTTATTTTTACTTGAGTAAGTAATGGAATATGATCACTTGGGAAATGGAATTCTGGGAAACCTACAACTTTCTTCATGTAATTCTTATCTACTGGACCCAAAGCACCAGTAATTTTAATTGTATTTGAAGTATACCATATATAATCAAGTATACCCTTGAAACCTGGTGTATAATTAGTAAAATCTAGATCTTCAACTTCAAGATAAGCTGATTTTAATTGGAATTTATGTGTAACTTCTTCTGTACCATATGAATGACCTAAATAATCTTCATGATCTGGTGAAATTTTAGCTTTTGAAAGGAAATCATATACACCAGAATTTCTTTCGGAATTAAAATCACCACATAATATTAATGGGAAACGAGATGAATCATTCTGTAAATATTTACTAAATTGTGGACGTAATGGTTTTTTCATATAAAGTTCACATAATTTTTGTATTTCTTCCATCAATATAGAAACTTGAACTAATTTAACATCTTTAAATGCTGGATCCCAATGAAGATGAGTATTTGCTACCATTAAACAGAAATTGGTTTCTTTATCTTCCAAAAGTGTAACAACAGCAATATTATCCTTTAGCATTACTCTATTATATACATCTTCATATTGTCTATATTCTGGTTTTTGTGATGCTGTTTGATTAAATTCAATTAAATCTTGTTTAATTAAATTAAATCTTTTTTTTTTTTTTTTTTTTTTTTTTTTTTTGTTGTTGTTGTTGTTGTTATTATTATTATTATTATTCGTTTTTTTTTTTTTTTTGTTTGTTTGTTTGTTTGTTTGTTTGTTTTTGTTTTTGTTTTTGTTTTTGTTTTTGTTTTTTATTTTTTATTTTTTATTTTTTGAGTATATATAAAAATTTTAAAAATAATAAATAAAAATAAATAAAAATAAAATATGGTTTAAATAATATTTTTTAAAAAATAATTTTTAATAATTTAATGTATATTGATTTTTTTTTATAATATTAATAATAATATATTTAATATTTTAAATAATAAATATTAATTATATTAAAAAAAAAAAATTTAATTGATATTTTCATGAATATATGTTGAAAATTTACCTTCTTACTTTGAAAAATGTTGCACATCCATCAACATTTTTCTTTTCAAATTCTTGCATTGTTTTTGCTCTTGATTTTGGCCAAAATACACCATTATATTCAGTTAATTGTGGTAAGAAGAAATCATGAAATTGACCCATTTCTACTTCCTATAAACATTACATTTAATTAATATATTATTTAATAAATATAATAACAATAATAATAATGATATAAAATTATATTATAAATATAATATTTATTGACTGATTTAAATATTTTATTATAATTCTTATTCATTCATATAATATATTAAATGTATATGTATATTAAATTACTTGAAGACAAATAATATCTGGACTATATTCCAAAATTTCCTTAATTATTTTTTTACTTCTATTTTCCCAGTTTAGAACCCATGATGGTGTATATCCATATGTTTGTGCAGATGCATATTTATCAGAAAGAATATTATAAGTCATAACAAAATATCTATCATCTAATTATTTTAATGAATATTTTAATTTTAATCATGTATATGTTATATTTATATATATATATATATATATATATATATCTTAACTTGAAATAAGTAAAGAAATACTAATTTACTAATATATATATACATACTCATTGTTGGTTCATCGTCAAATGATATCCATTTTCTCTTTTCTGGTGGTGGAGGAACTATATATAAATTATATATATTATTCATTATTATATAAATAAATTGAACGTTATTATATATTAATATTATAATAATAATATAATTAAATATTTTCTTTAAAAACAATATTATTATTACTAACTATTATCATAACTTTTTTTTTTATTATTATTATTAAAAGTTATGATATTAATTTAATTTTATATATTTCTTTTATATTATTTTATTTTATAAGATTTTTTTTTATAACTGTAAATAATATTTTATAAAATCATATTTTCATAAGATTTTTTTTTATAACTGTAAATAATATTTTATAAAATTATATTTTCATTTTTATTTTTATTTTAATTTCTATTTTATATATTTTACTTTTATTTTTGTTTTTATTTTTATTTTTATTTTAATTTTAATTTTTATTTTATATATTTTACTTTCATTTTTATTTTTATTTTAATTTTTATTTTAATTTTTATTTTATATATTTTACTTTTATTTTTGTTTTTATTTTTATTTTTATTTTTATTTTTATTTTATTATTATATTACTAATTTAAATCAAATAATTATTTACCTTGACATTTATCTCTTAAATATACTATAACACCTGGTGTACCATCTTGTTGTAAATGTTGTACGATTTTTTCATTAATAGGATTACCTTCTATACCAAGCATTTCAAGTTTGAATAAAAAACCAAATTCATTTGGAAGTTCTGCTATTATATTATCAAACATATATAATTCTTTAAGTTCTGAAAGTAAACCCATTTCTGGTGGTAAATATGTTAATTTATTTCCTGATATATCTAATATATTTAAATTTCTTAAATTTGAAATTTCTGGTGGAATAAATAATAATTTATTATGATTTAAATATAAAGTAGTAAGGAATGTATATTTAAAAAGTTCTAAACTAATATTCTTTATTTGCATTCCACCAAAATCAAGTACTGTCCATTGTTTATCTTCTTTTTCCGTATTATTGCTACTATTACTATTATTACTATTATTGTTATTATTACCATGTGTAGAATTAGAAGCTCTTGCCACTGCAGCAGCTACCCTAGCATTATGATGTGGTGAAGAAGAATTTCTAGATTTTTTTGCTAATTCCAATTGTTTTTGAATATGAATATTCTTTGAATTTGAAGTATTAGCTATACTAGTTAAATGAGTAGGATTCATATTACCATTAGCCATTGAATTATTTATATTAGAATATTGCATTTGATGAGGTGAAGACATAATTTGTTGTTGTTGCTGTTGTTGTTGTTGTTGAAGAATGGAATAATAAGGTGAATTATTTCCTAACATAGCCGGTGAATCAAGTCTTGGTGAAGCAGACTGCATTTGCTGATTCTGAAATAAATTTGGTGCATAATACATTCCATTATAAGGATAAGATGACTGCGACATTTTATAAAAATATTTACTTAAAAATAAATTATATATCTATTTTAAGTTTTAAAAAAAAAAAAGAATATAAAAATAATAATTTTATATAAAAGATCAGAAAGCAATTATTATAATAATAATAATATGACAATATATAATAATAATAATAATAGTATAATATAGTATAATAATAATAATTAATAATAATAATTAATAATAAAAAAAATAAAAATAAAAATCATAATAATAATAATAATAATAATAATAATAATAATAATAAAACTTACAAATTTGAATACTTTTTTTTCAATATTTTTTATATAATTTTAATTCCTATAAAATTTATATTTAATAGTAATAAATAAATAGATTAGTTATAAAATATATATAGGAATAATATTAAACATTTTACTTTATATATATTATCATCTAAATTAATATATATGAATATTATTGATGTATTGCTGAAAGACAACAGATTAAATTATAAAATAATATTACATAGTTTTTTTGTTTTTTTGTTTTTTTTTTTTATTTATAATAAACATATTATTTATATAATAATATGTTATTTATGATTATTAATGACTTTAATAATTTTATATTATTAAATAATTTATAAATTTAAGTATTCTTGATGATTATTATACAATTATAAAATAATTATTACATATTATATATTCTATATCTTATATTTAATTATATATATATATATATATATATACTTTTTTTTATATATAAAAAATGTTATATATATATAAATACAATATAGTTTAATATTATTAATTAATTATATATTATATTTTTTTAATTAATGTTAAATTTGATTATTAGAAAAACACAATAAATTTTTAAAATTTTCATAAAATAAAATTTTATTATTAATAAATAAATATTAAATAAATAAATAAATATAAATCATATTATTATTGTTTATATATTTTATTACTATTATTATTATTTACTTATTATTTATTTATTTATTTATTTATTTATTTATTATTTATTTTAATCTTATTACAGTTTTATCTTGTTTTATTTAATTTAATTTTATTAAATTTTTTTTCAATTTTATTTTATTTTTTTTTTTTTTGATGATTTATAATTTTGTGCGAAAATAATTTCGTTAACAATATTATTTTATAATTGATTGAATAATAATATAAAAATAAAAATAAATCATGAATTTACAAATTTTCACTGGTCGTTTCTGTTACGTATTTGAAATTAAAAAAAATAATGATAATAATAATAATTCTTATCCTTCTTATTCAAATTTATCAATTTAACAAAAAAATATATATATTTATATTTAAAATGAAAATGTACGATATTATATATAAATGTTATAATAATAAAAATAAAATATAAATATACAAAAAAGATAAATTTGTAAAAAATAATATTGATAATATTAATATTTTTTTCTTTTTAGTTATATTAATAATATATAGAAATAAAAATAAAACATTAAAAATACTATATAATATAATAAATAATATAATATAAACATTAAACTAAAATAATTAATTAATTTTACGAAAACGGCATATATTAAAATATATTATAATAAAATAAAAAAATCAATATTAATATATGTTTCTTTATAGTTAAAATACCTTTTTATATATATAATTGATAGATAAAATCACATGATATTGATGATTTTATGTATGTGAACATATAATAAATATGATAATAAAAATTAAATATTTTTTAGTTATAAAAATACTACCCTAATATTATAAAGGGTAGTTTTCAATATTAAATATATATATAATAAAATAAAATAAAATAAAAAAAAAAAAAGAAATACTTTTCAATTATAAAATTTTTATATATGAATTTGATAGTTTATTTTATTATAATTTTTAATTATTATTCTCGTTTACTTTTATATATTATATATTAATCTTTTTTATTATAACTTCTTAATGATATATATAATTTTTTACATCTATTACTATATATTTCATATTTTTTTATATTTTTTTATATAATAAATGATAAATATGATCAACTCTCTCTATTAAATATATGAGATAAAAGATTTAAAAAAAAATTTATATAATAAGTTTATAACATTAAGATGAATTTAAATAATAAATAATATTAGAAATTAAAAATGTTTTATAATTATTGTCTAAATTGTATAAAATATATGCATTTCATATTGATATAAAAATATTAATTAGTAATTCATTTCTTAAAATATAAATTATTATATTATAAATAAAAATTACTAATAAACATTCTAATATTTTTAACTTATTATTGCATTATATATCCTTTTTTAATTTATTAAAAAAATAAATTTATTTATTATTAAAATATTATTGAGATAACGTTCATTATAACATAGTTTCTTTTTTCCATTTTTAAACTATTCTTTATGATTCTTGTTTTGTCTTTTTGCTTATTTTTTTTTTTTTTTAATTTAATTTCTGTATGTTTAAATATATGCATAATTTTATTTATTATTTTTTTTTTAATAAAAAATATTGAAACTAATACCGAAACTTAGTACATAAAATTTAGTAAATGAAATTTAATATAAAAAAGGAAAACTGTAAGAAGTAAAAAAACGAACAAAAAAAATTTTTTTTAACTTATTTTTTGATATTTAAAGTTGTTTAATTACTACTATTGTTGTCGTTATTATGATTATTATGATTATTATTATTATTATTATTATTATTATTATTATTATTATTATTATTATTATTATTATCTTTTTGTTTTTTATAAAATAAAAATAAAAAAAATGTAAATAATATAAAACAATAAAATATGATTGTTTATTTATTAAATTAAATAAAATAAAAAATTAAATAATATATTAAAAATTAAATAAAATAAAAAATAAAATAATATATTAAAAATTAAATAAAATAAAATTAATAATTATAAATAAATATAATTATTTTCTTCATGATTCATCCTTTAAATCAGAAATAATTTTCATTCTTTTAAATTTTATTTTTTTTTTTTTTACTTTCTTTTTATTTTTTATTTTTTTTTTATTTTTTTTATTTTTATTATTATTTTTATTAAAAAAAAAAAAAAAAAACTAAAACAAATAACCCATCATAATTATTAAATAAAAAAATATTTATTTTTTATTATTTGTTGTTTAATACCATTTTGATTCTAATTCTATTTTATTTTAAAAATTTACTACTATTACTATTATTATTTATTATTATTACTTATATTTTAAAATATATTAATTTAATTATTTATTATTATTATTATAACTATAATTATTATTATTATTATTATTATTATTATTGCTATTGTTATTATTGTTGTTATGATTATTATTATTATTATTGTTATTGTTATTACTGTTATTATTTATTTATTGATTTATTGATTTATTTATTCATTTATTTATTCATCCATTTTTTTTATTCATTTATTTTCAATTATTTTAATTTTTTTTTATTTTATTTTTCTGTTTTATATTTCCTTTCAATTTAATTTTTCAATTTATTTTTTCTTTTTTAAATTTCCATTATTATCATGATCCTTGAAATAAACAATACTCCATATAATACCAATAACAACAGTAACAGAACAAATGATTATAGTTAATAAGAAACATACTGAAGAACCATTAATTAATGGATCTTTACTTGAATTAAATGGTACATCATTGAAATTGTTTAATAAAGCAATATAAACAGCTGAACTTAATGCAGAGAAAAGTTGGAAGAATGAATGGAATATAGCAGCAGCATGAGGTGTTGATTGTGGTGGTACACATGTCATAGCAGCGGTAGAATAAACACTACCAACAATAGGTAAACCAATATTACTAACAGCATAACCAAGCATAATAACCCATAATTTTACACCATCAACAACACACATTATGAATAAGAATATACCTGCTATTAAGATTAAACCAATACCTACTGGTCCATATTTAAAACGACTACTATCATAGATTTTACCACCAACAATATTTAATGAAGCATTTAATACACCACCTGGCAATAAAGCAAGTCCACTAATTAAAGAATTTTGTCCTAAATAATTTTGAATAACAAATGGTAAAATAGCTAACCAACCAATAAGAATAGCATCATCAAAAGTACTTAAGAATACATTAAGATAGAATATAGGTCTACCTAAACTTTTCATATTGACGATAGGATTTTGACAATGGTTTTCCCAAATGAAAAAAGATAGTAAACTTATAACACCAATAATAATTGGAACATAAACTAATGGTGAACTAAATCCATAATCACCAGAATTACCTAAACCGAATGATATACCTCCATAGCCAAGAATAGCTAATATAACAGAAAGAATATCTAATTTAGTATCATCTTGTTCAATAATATTACCAATAGTCCAATAACCTGCTATACCACCTATTAATGGAATAGGAATTAAAAGAGCAAATACATATCTCCATCCTAAGAATTTTGTAATTAAACCAGAAATAGTTGGACCTAAAGCACTTCCTGAAATAATAACTAACATACTAATACCATTATAAAATCCAATACGATCTCTTGGTGACATAATAACAATAACGTTTGAGATTTGAGGCATTAATAAAGCTGTACCAACACCTTGAATAAGACGACCAATAAGTAATACTATAAAAGAATGAGCAATAACACACATAAAGGAACCACTAACAAAAAATATTACAGCTGTAAAAAAGATAGTACGTAAATATAAATGTTTAGCTGTATAAGAAGAAAATACCATACCAATTGCTAATACTAATACAAATGCCGTTGTAACCCATTGAATTGTTGTTAAATTCTTATTTAAATCATGTACAAGATCTGTATACATAACAGTTGCAACACATTCATTTAAAACAGTGAAAAACAATACTGATATAAAAGTAATTAACATAGGTATAAATTTTGGTTCATCAGGACCACCACCACCAACTTTTTTTATATGAACATCATTTAATTTTTGTTCTTTATTTTCTGCAATGATATTTACACAAACATTTTCATTTTCATTAAGAGTAGTGGCATTACTTACAACATCACTTGTATCTTCTAATTTTTTTAATTCTATTGAAGTCATTTTATTATATTATATTATATTATATTATATTATATTATATTATATTATTTTATTTTATTTTATTTTATTTTTTTTTATTTTATTTTATTTTATTTTATTTTATTTTATTTTATTTTATTTTATTTTATTTTATTTTATTTTATTTTATTTTATTTTATTTTATTTTATTTTATTTTATTTTATTTTATTTTATTTTATTTTATTTTATTTTATTTTATTATATATTTAATTGAATTAAATTGAATGGAATTAAAATTGATTTAAATTAAAATTGAATTAAAATTGATTAAAATTGAATTGAAATTGAATTGAAATTGAATTGAAATTGAATTGAAATTGAATTGAAATGAAATGAATTTAAATAAGTTTACTAATTAATTTAATTATATTTTATTATTTGTTTTTAAATAAATAATTTATTTTAATTTTTTCAAATTTAAAGATATATATTCTTTCTAAATGAAATATATATTGTTTTAAAATAGAGAAAAATATAAAATCATATAAATCTATATAATCTTTTATAAAAATAATTATTAATTTTATTTATTAATAATTATTTAATAAATTATTAATAATTCTTTAATTAATAATTATTCTTTTTTTCTTTTTTTTTTTTTTTTTTATTTTTTTTTTTTAAATTAAAAAAAAAAAAAAAATGAAGCTTATAAACATTAAATTATATATATCTATATAATTTTTCTTTATTTTTTTTTTCTTTTGTTTCCGTTTTTTTTTTATAATTATATAATTTTTTTTTTTTTGAAATATATCAACCAATAAATTTATTTGTATTTAAAAAAGGATAAGATTGTTATCTTACGTAATTATTAAATAATTAATAATAAATGAATAAATAAATAAAATTAAATAAATAAATTAGACATATATAAATAAATAGATAGATAAATAGATAAATAAACAAATTTAAGGTTTATTTGTTTTTAATTTAATAATCTAAAAATCTTTAAGAAACTCAATAACCTAATTTAACCTTAATTTATTAATTATATAAAAAAAAAATTATTTTTGCTATATTATTATAATAAAAATAATTAGTATTAGTAGTAATAATGGATATTATTTTTTAAGGTATTGTGATATAACTGTAAAATTTGATAGTTGGGTTATTAAGAATGAACTTTGAACTTAATTTTTTTTTTTATAATAATAATAACTTTTATAATATCACACCTTTAACTTTTAAATTATATATGAACATTTACATTTATTATTTTTTTTTTTCATTTGTTTTTTTTTTTTTATGGTTTTATTTGGTTTTTTATTTACTTTTTTATTCAGTTTTTGTAGCTTTATTTATTTATTTATTTATTTATTTATTTATTTATTTATTTATTTATTTATTTATTTATTTATTTATTTATTTATTTATTTATTCTTATTAATAATATTCTTTTATATATATATTATAAAATGTAACTTTTTTTAATAACAAAAAAAAAAATTTACATATATATTATCAAACAATAAAATAAATAACTTATTATAAAAATAATAGTTATAAATTTTTATATTTTATTATCAAAATTGTTTTTTATATAAATTGTAATTTATATATATGTAGTATTTCAAAATAAAAAGAAAAAAATTTATACAAATATTGATTGTAGATATCCGCGTATTTTTTTTTTTTTTTTTTTTTTTTTCTAATGATATAGCATATTTAATAAAAAAATATATATATAAAAAATTATTTATATTATAAAATAAAAAAAAAAAAAGATATATATGTGTAAATATAGTAAATTCGATATTATATAAAATTCTAACAAACTAATAATGATTAATGATTAATAATTAATTAAATAATAATATTAAATCAATATTATTTAAGAAATAATTAAATTATTGAATGATTATCATTATATATTATTTAAATAATTTTTTTTTTTATGTTTTTTGTTTTTTACTTTTTTTTTCGTTTTTTGTTTTTTTTGTTTTTTTTTTTATGCTTTTTTTTTTTTTGACTTTGTTTTTTTGTTTTTTTTTTGTTTTTTTTTTGTTTTCAACTTTTTTTTTTTTTTTAAGAAAAAAAAATTATTAATATTTCATTATATAATTAAACGATCATTGTTTGTTTTTACAGTAGGCACCATTTTTAATGATGGAGGAGGTGCCATAGCTGTTATTGAAAGAGATTCTGGATATGACGTATTAGATGAAGTATAATAATCAACAATATCTGCATTTTTTTCACTGTTTCTTGGTGGAAGTGGTGGTGGTGTTTTATTTATTACAGTTATTTTTCTTTTACCTTTACCACTACTATCATTTTGGAAATCATTATTACCTTTATTATGGAATTTATTATAAACTAAAACAACTAAAGTAGCTATAACTATAACTACAACAATAATGATAATAGCTTGGAATATTGTTTTTATTAATCTTTTAATATATCCAATTTTACCAGTACTTCCAGTAACAGTTTGTTTTTTACCTACAGAAAAAATACTATCTTCATCATTTTTTTGAGGTTTAAATTCAACTCCACTAGCATTAACAATTGAACCATCTGCTAATTCAACACGAAAATCAAATGGACCAGCACCAAGTCCTGGTTGACCTTTTCTATACCAATAGTTATAACTACTACGAGTTAAATCAACAAATTTATCACCGATTTTCACAGCAACTTTTGCTATTGGATATCTTGAATTGTAAACTTTAATTTCAGTCCAACTATTAGTACTACCATGTTTAAATTGGAATCTCACATCAGATCCTGGTTTAACTAAAGCAGGATAACCAGCAATATCAATATCACATGGAATAAGAGCCCATGTAATTTTTTTTCTACCAGGTTCCTTATTAGTTAAAGCTTTATATGCTATATCACTAAAATCAAGATCTCCATGTTTACATTCTGGACATTTATCAATGACACGAACACGAATTGGTTTATATGGTGCATTTGTTGAAACAACAACAGCACAAAGACCACAACCTTAATAAAAATAAATTATTTATATATATATATATAAATATGAATATAAATATGAATATACATTTATAAATGATAATTATTATTGTATTAATAAATTTTATTTTAATTTATTATAATTTTATTTTTAATACTAATAATTAATATATTATTTCAATATTTATTTAAATTTATTTATTACCAAATGAATCATCATATTGTTTGCTATTTAAAGCAGCATACATCATATCTGAATAATACTCATCTTTTGGAAATGAGCAATTACCATTACTAGTTTCATTACCATAAGCTGTGCCTTCTCCTGTAAAAATAGGACCATCTTTAAAAATTTGATAAAAATTATATTTATAATTAGCAATGTTTTTTTCTACATCCTTTTTAACTTCAGGATACGGGTCAAAATCATTAATTTTCCCTACTCCTCTTTTTTCGAGGACGGCACAATTTATTACTGAAAATAGCAAACTACAAAAAAATAAAGATATTAAATTCTTCATTTTCATTTTCTGATATTTATTTATTTATTTTATTAATGTTTTAATTTTTCTATAATATATCTAAATATATAATATATAAAAAAATATATTTCTTATGAAAAAAAAATAAAAATATTATAAAATATTATTAACATTTAACGTTTAAATTAAATAGCATATTTAATTATAAATATTATATATATTCTTACTTTTTAAATTATTATATTATGTATAAATTTATTTTTAGTATTTTTCTTTTTTTTAAAAAAAATGTTATATATTTAATTATTTAAAAAAAAGTTTTTTTTTTTTTTACAATTTACTTTATTATAATATATAATTTCAAAAAGTTAATAATTAATAAATAAATAAACAAACAAATATTGAAAGAAAAAAGTGAAAAAAAAAAATACAGATACACAGTTCAGTTTGTTTTTATATTAATTGATGTTTCAAAAAAACCCACACTTTAAAAAGATTTGATTATATTATAATAAATTATAATAAATATTTTGATATTAATTTTAATTTATTATTTATTTATTATATAAATTTATTTAATTATGAACTATTTATTTATTATTATTTATTTAAATTGATATTATTTATTTATTTATTTATATTTATTTATTTATTTATTTAATTATGAACTATTTATTTATTATTATTTATTTAAATTGATATTATTTATTTATTTATTTATATTTATTTATTTATTTATTTAATTATGAACTATTTATTTATTATTATTTATTTAAATTGATATTATTTATTTATTTATTTATATTTATTTATTTATTTATTCATTTATTCATTTATTTATTTATTCATTTATTTATTTATTCATTTATTTATTTATTTATTTATTTATTTATTTATTTATTTATTTATTTATTTATTTATTTATTTATTTATTTATTGTGAATAAAATTTTTATATTAAATAATTATTTCATTTAATTATTTTATCATAAAAAAAATTAAAATTCATTGGTATATTTTATAAATATAAATAAAATTTTAAAAAATATAAAAAAGACATATAATAATTTATTATATTATTATTTATTATATTATTATTATTTATTATATTATTATTATTTATTATTTATTTATTATATTTATTATTGTTCAATATCAATATTAATATTAACATTATATTATATATTTATTGAAAATATATATATTATTAAATACCATAAAAATATAATATATTATTAATATATACAAATAAATCGAATATTTTAATTTATAATATATTTTAACTATATTATAATTTTAATATATAATTATTTGTAAGGCTAAAACGTATAAAAGATGGTCCAATGATATTAATAAAGTAAAAAAAAATGTTTTTTATTAAACATAATTATTAAATTGTAGTACAGCCTTTTTTGTATATTGAACTATTGATAAATAATAAATAAATATAATATATTAGAATATATTGTATAATTAAATGAATAAGTAAAAAAACAAATAAATAAAATAAATTTATAAATCAAATTTTAAAATTTATTAAATAAATATATTTTTAAAAAAATAAAAATTAAAATTTACATAATAAATTTCCTTTTTTAGTCAAATATCAAAATTTAAATTAAAATCTTAATAATACATATTAAAAATTTTTGATATTATGACTTAACTTTAATTTTTTACTAATAATTATATATATAAATATTTATATATAATTATTAGTTTGGAGTTAATAAATTATTTTAAAACAAAGAATATCGTTGTAGAACAGTTTTATTATATATTATGATTTAATATTTGAAATGGTTGAATAGACAGTATATATTAATTTTAACATTATATTTAAAATGTATCATTTTAACAAAATTTAATTGATTTCATTTTTATTCCTTTAAATATATATTTTAAATATGTCTATTAATATTCATTATTATATTTTATAATATTCTTCATTATCATCATTATATAATATTTGAAAGAGTTGGAATCTTTATTTCAACTATAAATTAAACTATTAAAAGTAATATTAATTTGGTTGAAAAACAAACAAATAAATCGATATTAAAGTAAACAGAATCTTAACAAAATGAAAAACAAGAAAATAATAGTCATGTTATTTTGTTATGTTCTTTTTTATTATATATAAAAAAAAGTTAATTTATAAAGTAAAAAAAAAAAAAAAATTTTTTTTTAAGCACACAATTTGTACATCATCTTTAGAGTTTAAATATTAATTTACTGAATCATAAAAAATATATAATAAAAAAATGATACTAAAAAAAAAAAAAAAACAGTTAAGCATTATAGATAATAATGAATAATACTGGAGGGTATATATAAATTAGTATAATAATACGTATCATTCAATAGAGCCGTAGATCACAGCAAGAATGGAAATTTTGAATATATGTACCAGACTCAGTTTGATACTTAAACAAACATTTCCATTCCTTTTTGTATGGGCATTGTTAGTTATTTCAATAAAACCAGGTTCTCTTCCACCAATTAAAAAAATATAAACTCATTACCTGTTAAACAATTTTTCTATTTTCTAAAAAATCGATATTACATATACTATTGTTTTCATTATTAAGTGAAAAATGAATATTAATATATTTTTATTAATTGGGAAATTAAAAAAATATTAGTCAAATAAATAAAATAATATAATTATCCTATAGAAATATAAATAAAATTGAATTATAAAATTATCTTAAATATTTCATTTTTACAAAATATATTTTATAATAAAATTTAATGAATCCATTAAAACAAATACTTTTATTATAACATAAAAAGTTTCTTTGTAGATATAAATAATAATATAATTGAAGGATTTTTTTTATTCTTTATGTTTCAATGAACATTTTATTCCTATATATTAATTAGAATTAAATATTATTAATTGACATTTATAAAATATTATTAATAAAATAATTTTATTTTAATATTTTATTTTTTCATTATTATATAAATAATATAATTCTTATTTTAATATTTTATGTTTTCACTATTATAAAAATAATATAATTTTTATTTTATTATTTTATATTTCCATTATTATAAAAATATAAAATTTTCATATTTTATAATTATAATATAATAAACAAAAAAATATCATATTATATATATTTATTTATTTTATTTTTTTTTTTTTTTTTTTTTTTTTTTTTTTTTTTTTTTTTTTTTTTTTTTTTTTTTTTTTTTTTTTTTTTTTTTTTTTTTTTTTTTTTTTTTTTTTTTTTTTTTTTTTTTTTATTTTATTTTATTTAATTTAATTAGCAATCCCTTATAATATAATCATATTCATTATAACCATATCTATATTCACATTCATATTTTGGTATAAAATCATTAACACCCCAATAAGTATCATAATCTTCATCTCTACAGTTATATTCATTTTGATGTTTTTTATTGTGCATTATAAGTTTTCTTTTTAAAGTTTGGTTATCTTCAAATTTAATTAATTTAAAAAGATAATTGCTATTACGATTTTTCATAGCTAGATTACAAATTTCATTATCAAATAATACTTTTTCTTTTAATTGAATGTCTGATAATGTTATTTTATTTTTACCTTTGAATACTAATATTAATTCAATAATAAAATTATTGTTATAATAATAATTATTATAAATGGTATCAATGAATGATGGATCTAATTCTTGTTGGATACACCACTTTAGCAATTTTTTTGGTATTTCATATTTATTATCCATAAAATAATTAATTTGTTGCTTGCTACCATGCTTAAAATTAATGAAAAAAGGCTCCATCGTATCAACTTTGTAATTTATATTCGCTCCATTTTTAATTAATATATCTGCTATTGAAAATTTTTCTTTAATGATGGCACAAATAAGTGGGGTTTTATAATAGGTTTCTATATATTTTTGATTATGATAATTGTATACTGAAGCATCCGTCCTATCATATTCAATATAATAATTAAAATCAATATTGTTTTGACGATATTGATCAATAACATACTCTATAATTTCATTACATCTGTTTCTTTCAATTAGATATATTAAAATATCAAAATAAGGATCGTTAAACTCATTTAATTTGATTTCTCGATCTTTAAAATATTTTTTAAATTCATCCAAATTATTAGAAATTTCCCAGGTAAAATTTATTTTTTTATTAATAAAAGATATTTTATTCTCAAAAAACTCTTTAATTTCTTTTTTTAAAGTTACATATTTTTCTTTATCGATAATTAAATCATTTTTTAACTCTTCATAATTTTGTTGTTTTTGTAACACACCATAATAAAACTTATCTTCTTGAAATTCTTTCTCTGAATTTAAAATAAATTTTTTTACTTCATCATCGTTATAAAAATAAAATTTACATCTAAAATATTAAACATTTCTTCTAAAACAGTTTCTTTTGGTCGTCTGTCATATCCATATAATATAATTAAAGCATCAATGTTTCTTTTTTCAATAGCCATATAATAATATTCTCTTCTTATATTCTTAATATTAAAATAATTTAAATACATTTCCAAAAGAATATTATCTCTACATTCAATCCAAGTATTAATCATATAATAACTATCATCTTTTTCACTAATAACATAATTTCTAAGAAATAAATACATAATAATAATTGGGTTTAAAGAATTTTCACGCATTAAAAATTTTATAGTATTTACTTTATTTAGAGTTGCACCCATATTAATAAGTAGTCAGCTAATTCAAAATTTTCTTTTGATAATGCTTCAAATAATGGTGTTCTGTATTTTGGGGTTTTAGAGTAGATATTTTTACCCTCTAAACCATAATCCAATGATTTATAATTAAAATTATTAATAATAAAATCTATAATTTCTAATGGATAATTATTTTCAATGGTATAAATTAATAAATCAAAGTTATATGATACTTTATTGAATTTTATTATAATTTCTTTATTCTTAATAATATACTCTTTAAATTCTTCAATATTTTCTTTATTAGGTAAATCTTTTTCAGGATTCCAAGATTCATACAATATATTAAGTTCTATTATTTTAGATTTTATAGACTCATAGGTAGATTCATCTATATATAATATTCTATTTTTTTTTTTTTTTTTTTTTTTTATATTCTATCTTTACATAATTTACTAATATATAATTTATTATTAAACCAATAGTCATTATAGTTAGTATCAATATCACAATAATTATTAATATTATTTTCAGTAGCTTCAGTAATATTATTTTTTGAATTTTTGAATTCAATACTATTCATTTCATTAATAAATTTACTATTATAAAAGTTTTCATCTTTAAAATTGTTTTTGATTTCACATTTAGATAATAATTCTAACATTTTATCTTTATTATATTCTTTATTTATTGATATTAATTTGAAAATATTATAATCCCCATTTTTATCGTAATTATATAAAATTAATATAGCATTATAATTTTCACAATTTAACGCTTTTTCATAGTAATCATATTCAATTTTAAGATTATTTTCTATGAAAAAAACCTTTTATATGTAATTCTAAAAATATATTTTCAGATGCTTCTATCCATTTTTCAATAATATAATCTCTTTCTCTTTTATCATCGTCAATTAATTTTCTTGATAATATATATTGAAAATTTTCAGGGTTTAAATAATTTTCAAAATATAGATATTTAATAATATTTATTCTATTATAAGTAATTATATTACTCTTTACTAATAGATGGCTAGCAATTTCAAAATTATTTTTAGCAATGGCAATGTGTATTTTGTTTACAACTATATCCATCTTTATAATATTCTTTTTTAATAAAATAATTAAATGATTTATTAATAATATGGTATTGATTCATTATTTCAATAATAATATTATTTGAAATGTTATTTTCAATAGCTATTATTAATGGATCAAAATTGTCTAATCCACTACATTTTGATACTATATCATGAACGGTATTCATATTCATATTTTTGATTTTTTCAATTTCATTTTTTCTAATAATTTGTTTTTCCTTTGGTATTAATTTATTATCGATATACCTATGAATTTTATTTTTTAAAGTAATATCTTTAATATGTTTATCAACAACCTCTTCTTTTAAGCGAATATTTCCTACCTCCAAATTATTAAACATTCTCAAACCATAAATATCATTTATTTTATTTAAATACACTTTCCAAAATATGTCAAATACTTTATCTTCTTCTTCCTCTCTATTATTACAATTTTTAATTAATAATAGAGTCGACATTTCTATAATATCATTATATGCAATATACATTTCATCAAAAAAAAAAAATCATAATCGTATAAAATTATTATTTCAAGTATATTTTTATATAATCATATAAAAAATTTTTTTCATTCAAATTCTTTTCTTCTTTTTCAATGGAATATAAAAAAATAATATTATAATAGTCTTATCATCATATCTTATATAAAATTTGAGGAATATTTAATTGGAATAATATTTTTTCATATAATTTATCCATTATATATTTTATATTTTCTTCATTAAGCTTTTTTTTTAAATCTCTTTTAGATAATATATATTGTAAAATATTATAACTTCCATACCATTTTCAATATTAGCATTATTTTCCAATAATAAATCTGCTATTCCAAATTTATTATTTAAAATGGCTGCAATTAAAGGAGACCATTCATTTGAATATAATTTAATGTTTTATTATTATAAAAGGGAAGAATTGCTTTAATTATTTCAATGGAGGCATTGTTCTGTATAGAATAAATTAAAATATCGAAATTTAAAGTACCATTTTCGTAGGAAAGATGATTAATATCTATTTCATTTGAGTTAATATAATGATCAAAAAGTTCAATATCATTATCTTTAATTATTTTACAAACACTTTCTTTTATTATTTCAAACTCTTTATCACCTTTTTGTCTATTATTCATTTTAAAAATTTATAAGAAATATTAATCTTTTAAAAGTTTTTAATTATTGCTTAAAAAAAAAAAAAATTTGTTGAATTTATATGTTTTTTTTTTTTTTTAATTAAAAAGTAAATTTATAATTAATATTTTTTTGGACATAAGAAAATATTTGGTCATAAATTTCTTACTATTTGGTCATAAATTTACCATACATTATTATTAATGTACATATTTTTAAGAAAATGTATGCATAATAATACATATATAAATGAATTTAAAATATAAAAAAAAATTTCCAATAGAAAATTCTAATTTAGAAATATGTCTTTATTAGAGAGATATACTATTTTGAAATATTAGAAATGAAAAAAAAAACACATTTGACCTAAATAAAATTATTATATCAATCATTTATTAAATGAAATTATGTTGAAATTATTATAATAAATATTAATACAATAAACAATAAATATTCAATATAATGAATATACTCAATATTTAATTATACCTTCATTTTATTTTATTTTATTTTATTTTATTTTATTTTATTTTATTTTATTTTATTTTATTTTATTTTATTTTATTTTATTTTTTTTATTTTATTTTATTTTATTTTATTTTATTTTATTTTATTTTATTTTATTTTATTTTATTTTATTTTATTTTATTTTATTTTATTTTATTTTATTTTATTTTATTTTATTTTATTTTATTTTATTTTATTTTATTTTTATATATTTATGATTAAATTTTCTTTAATAAAATAATTGATATGAAAATAAAGTAAAAACAGAATTGATCAGTTGATTAAGGAAATCTATATGCAGAAAAATAACATTGATATAGAGTTTATTATGTTCAGAAAAAATAAAATAAAGGATCAATTCATTTATTAAATAAAATATGGAATGAAAAAGAAAATAAAATATAAATCATAAATTATATAAACTATATTAATTTTGATAAAATTTTGAAAGTAAATAAAAATATCAAAATTATAATTTGATTCCATGATTACACAAAAAAAAAAGATAAAGGATTAGAATAACAAATAAATTAATTATAATGGTTAGATTATTTGAATATAATATTTTTATAAAAATATAGTAATTACAATTAGTATTATAATTATTTATAACATAAGGAACTTTATAGATTATGTTTTTTTAGATATTCTAATAATCAAAATGTTTTTTATAAATTTTAAATCTTATCATTAATTATTTGTATGTTCATTTTTAAATAAATGATCATTTTTAAATAAAAATAAATTTTAATTATAATGAAATACATGATCATTAAACGTCTATGTTCATAATGAAAATTTTGTATTAATAAATTTATTTATAAAATATTGACAATATTTTAAATGAATTTTAAATATTTTTATTTTATATATACTATGTATATTAATAAAATAAAAAACAATATATAAGAAATATTACATTAGAAATGATTATATTTAAAAAGAAAAATTAAATAATTTTTTATATTTGTTAATTAATTTGTAGATTTATTATATGCTGTTAATATTTTTTAATTATTATAAGAATTTTTTGATAAATAAATAAATTAATAAATAAATAAAACATAATATTAATTAAGTTTAAGTAAATAAATG
Source organism: Anaeromyces robustus (assembly GCA_002104895.1). Lineage (NCBI taxonomy): Eukaryota > Fungi > Neocallimastigomycota > Neocallimastigomycetes > Neocallimastigales > Neocallimastigaceae > Anaeromyces > Anaeromyces robustus. Next base: position 125,867 of record MCFG01000024.1, on the reverse strand, counting down.
AATAAATAAATAAATAACTAGGTAAATAACTAACTAACTAACTAACTAAATAAATAAATAAATAAATAAATAAATAAATAAATAAATAAATAAATAAATAAATAAATAAATAAATAAATAAATAAATAAATAACTAGGTAAATAACTAAATAAATAACTAAATAAATAAATAAATAAATAAATAAAAAATAAATAAAATAAAAAAATAAAATAAATAAATAAATAAATAAATAAATAAATAAATAAATAAATAAATAAAATAAATTAATAAAATAAATAATAAATACATCAATCATTAATTATATAAAAATTAATTATATATTAATTTATTATTTTATAGTTTTTATTTTTAAATACTTCATAAAAATGATAATATTAACAATTAGTAAATTCCAAAATAAAGTCATATAAAGTGAAAAAGAAGTAAATAATTTAAAAAAATAAAATAAAATAAAATAAAATAATAAACTTATTGAAAGTAAGAATAATGCTTAAAAATAATTAGAGTAAAAGAATATATAAATTAAATTTCAAATTAATTAAATTCGAAATCTGTTATATTTAATTATACTATTATTAATATAATTAATATATATATTTAATAAGAAATTACTTGTTTTTTTTTATGATTTTTTATTTTTATTTTTTTTTTAAATTATTGAAAAATTTTAATTTCAGTGATTATAAATTTTATTAAAAAATATCTTTTTATTAATATATATATAATACAAAATCAGTTATTCTTTTAACCTAATTATTTTAATGTTATATGTATCATTTTAAAGATAATACATATATAAATATATTGTAATATTTATTTAAAGAATTGAGAATCGTTATTTAATTTTTTACTATAAAATTAAATTTTAAATATATCATCAAGAAATTAACAAATAAACAAACAAGGAAAAATGAGTAAATAAATAAATAAATAAAAAAATAAATAAATAAATAAATAAATAAATAAATAAATAAATAAACAAACAAACAAATAAATAAATTAATCAATAATTAAATTAATATATAATAAATAAATAAATAAATAAATAACTAAATAAATAACTAAATAAATAATTAAGTAAATAACTAAATAAATAAATAATTCAATAAAAATTCTAATTGTCTATAATAAAATAATACATTAATAATAATAATAATAGAAAATTTTAAACATTATTTTTAATAAAATAGAGATATTCACAACAACAACAACAACAATAATAATAAAATATTTAAAATAATAAAAATATGTCAAAACAAAAAATTTCATATGTTGTTCGTGAAAATTATCATGATGTAACTCATAATTCTGGAATCAATTCTCTTGCGTTAGATGTCAAAACTCCAGGAGGTTTATTGTATACAGCAGGAAAGGATTCAAAAATAAATTCATGGAATTTACATTTAAATAATGATAATATAAATCCATATTATATCAAACAAGAAAATAATGAACTGGCGGTAGATAATATTAATTCTCAAATGATTGGTTGTTCTTCGCTTGTTGATATTAATCGTGATGATGCTAATAATCATATAGAATTTAATGAATCACCTGATAGTGTAAAAGATTATTCATTATTAAAAAATTTTCATTCTGAAGAAATAACAAGAAATAATTCATTAAATCATAGTTATTCATTTAATAATTCAGTTGCTGCTATTACTATAAAAAACAATATTAACAAATTAAAACAGAAATATTCACAAAATTTTGATTTAAGAAGAAAGAAGGTTTTTTATTACTAATATTATCAATATAAATATTTGTATATATAATAAAAAATATTAATAAAGTAATTTATAATTATTATAAATATTTATAATTCATATTAATTTTCAAAATTTTCATTTTTATATAATATATAATTTATAATGTATATTTTTTTTGGTTTCGATATTTATATATGATAGTGTTTTATACAAGAACCAACATTTTATAGGAATTATTGGTACCATTCAGATTGGGTTAATGATATAGTTTTGACAGAGAATAATGACCATTGTAAGATATTATATATTTCAAATATAATTATTATATAATATCAGATATAATTCTAATACTAATACTAATACTAATACTAATACTAATACTAATACTAATACTAATTATAATAATAATTAATAATAATAAATTTAATAATAATTAATAATAATAATAATTAATAATAATAAATTTAATAATAATTAATAATAATAATAATTAATAATAATAATAATTAATGTTAATAATTAATAATAATTATTAATTATATGAAATCTATGATATATATATATGTATATAGTGATATCTGCATCATCAGACCGTTCTATTTATATATGGAATGTTAATAATAATTTACCAACAGCACGTATTGGTTTTCATAAAGATGATGTACGAGTATTGGCTTATTCGTCAAAACAAAATTGGGTTGCATCAGGTGGTTTTGATCAAAGAGTTCTTTTTTGGGATTTAGTTGAAGGAAGAGCTAAACCAATCTGTAAAATAATAAATTTATATATATATTTATATATTATATTCATTAATATCAAATAAATATAGATAAAGATAAACATTAAATATTAAGCATAAAAATGAAAGAAAATTCAATAAAACAAAAATAAAACAAATTTAAATTAAATTTTGTATAAATTATATATATATAACTAAATGTCTTTATATATATATATATATAGTTAATACTGATGATTCATTAACACCAGCTTCAATTTATTCTATTGCTACTAACAATGAAGGAAATATTTTAGTTACTGGATCACCAGATAGGGTAAATATTATTATTATTATTATTATTATTATTATTATTATCATTATTACTTTTTTTTTAATATCTAATTATATATTATATATATGTAAATAATATCAAATATATATATATATAGATTGTTAGAATATGGGATACAAGACAAGGTAAACAAGTATTAAAATTAAGAGGACATTCTGATAATGTTCGTTCTTTAATTGTTAGTGAGGATGGAAAATGGGTATGATTATTTTATAATATAAAAGCAAAAATATTTATTTTTATTATTATTATTATTTTAATATTGTTAATTATAATATTTTTTTATTTATTATGAAATTATATATACAAAATTTAAAATTTAATTAATCATTATTAATATGTTTATATATATTTATATTGCAAAAATAAAATATAATAAAATGAAATATTAGGTTCTTTCAGGTTCATCTGATTCTTCTATTAAGTTATGGTCAATTACTAATGCAAGAAGATGTGTTATGACATATTCACATTATTCAGATTCTGTATGGTCACTAACCTCTAATGATCCATATTTAAAAACTTTCTGGGCTGGAGGAAGAGATGGTTGTATAACAAAAATTAATCAAGCATCAAATTATGACTATAATAATCAATATGATAGTGATTATGGTGACTGTGTTTTAGTTTGTAAAGAAAATGCTGGTGTTGTTAAGGTAAATAATATGAATTTAAAAAAATCATCATTATATATAATATATTTAAAAATTCTTTCAATTCTACATATCATTAATATTAATATATAAATATATATATAATTTTAATTTTAATAATTATAATGCGATAAATTACTATACATATATATGACATATATATGAAAATAAAATAAAAAGCTTGCTGCAATAGATAATGGTTATATTTATGCTGCCACAAGTTCATCAGATATAAATTGCTGGGTATATATATATTTTTGTATATTTATATTAAAACAACAATAACTATATATATATTTATTTTTTTTTTATTTTCTTATTATCAATTTTTAAATATATAAATTTATTACTAATTTTATGTTATTTTTATTTAAAAATTATATATATACATATATATATATATTATTACTATTACTATTATTATTATTATTTTATTCAAAAAAATTTTTTTTAAATAAGCGGGATATACCATTAAATTCACAATCATTAAACTTATATCAAGATAAAAATATAGATAATTATGAAAAAGTTTCTATTCCAAAATCTTCAATTATAACACAACCAAATGATATTATTAATGATTCACTTTATACATTTAATCATATACAATCTGTTGCATCAGTCGATACTCGATCAATTAGTTTAAATAATAATTACTATGATAATGAATTTTCAAGTCGTCAAACTTATGATGATCTTATTGTACCAATATTTTCAAAACCTGAAGTTACTATTCATGGTATATATATATATATATTTTAAATAAATTTTATTTTATATATATATATACATTTATGAATAATTATTAATATGTATATATTATATTATATTATATTATATTATATTATATTATATTATTTAGGAAAACCACCAATTGTTAAATTTACTATATTGAATGATAGAAGACATGTATTAACTCAAGATTCAAATAAAAATGTTGATGAATGGGATATTATATTGGTATTTTTATTTTTATTTTTATTTTTATTTTTATATTTATTTTTAATTTTTTTAATAGCAAAGTATTTTTTTAAAGTTATTAGATTAAAAACTTTCATTTTATTAATATATATATTATTTATATAATTTTAGTGTAAAAAAAGTAAAACATATGGTAAAGTTGATTATGATAAAATATTAGCGGATACAAATAAAAGAATATTTACCGAAAATTGGTGTTCTTTAGATATTCATACAGGAGTAATTATATAAAAATTAATTATATTATACATATTTTTCTTTTATTATTTATTTATTTATTTTTTTTTTTTTTAATTATATTCATATTAATATTATTATTAATTATAATTATAATATTAATTTTATTTATTTATTTATTTATTTTTTTTTATTTAAATATTATATAATAATAATTGAAGTCGCTTACTGTTTCAATGATTCCTAATAAATTATTTGAATCATTAGTTTATTATGATGAATGTATAGAAGATATGCTTGTTCCGGAAAGTTTATTAGATACTAGAGGTATAATTAAATTAATATTATTAAATAACAAAATATATATATATTTAGATATATATTATTATTATTATTTTATATAAATATTTTATATTATTTTTATTTAAACTATTTTTTTTATTCATATTTTAATATATTAATATATTTATATATTTTTGATATAATATAATATGTTATATATATATATATTTGTTTTAACTATTATATTCTATATTGTATTAATAGTTAATGTAGGACGATGGGTATTAACTAATCTTTTTTACAACTTTATTATGACTTTAAGTAATAAAAAACCAGAAGATGATAATGATAATAATAAATCAACAATTCAAAATAATTCAAATGAAAATGAAAAGGGAAATAATAATGGAACTGGAATTGTATCTACAAAATTTGTACAAAGTAATTCATCTATTCGTTGTTTAACTCCATTAGTTACGGAAGATTCTGTTTCAATACCAGAATCTCTCGGTGGACTTTCTATGACATCAATTAATAGAAATGAATCTATAAAGATAACTGAAATTAGTAGAACTAATAGTCAAAATCCAAGTACTGATGCTGCTACAATTGCTACTACTACTACTACTACTACTATTAATAATAATAATAATAATAATAATAATAATAATGATAATAATGTTACTGATGAAAAGAAATCACCTTCTCAATGTATGTTCCCAGAATTAAAAGGGGATTATAGTGATGAAGAAGAAGAGGAAGAAACTGAAACAAATGATAATTTATCTTATAATAATACTAATCTATTATCACCAGAAAGTGATATAAAACCTTCTTTAGATAATGATACTTCATCTACAAATAATAATAATTTATTATCACCTACAATAATAGATAATGAAACAAATCATAATAAAGATTTATCAACATCTTCATCTCAAAGTCTAAATTCTATCATAAATAAAAATAAAATAGAAGAAAAAGAAGAAGAAAAAGAGTATTCTTCTTCTAATTCACCTAAAAATAATATAATACCTCCAACTATAGAAATCAGTGGTTCAACTGAAAATGATTTAGCTCAATCATCAAATAATATAGATAATAATAATAATAATGATAATAATAATGATAATAATAATGATAATGATAATGATAATCTTTTAAATGATAAATCTTCAGCTAAAATAAATTCTTCTCAATCAACACCAGTATTATCAAAAAATAATTCATTTAATAATTCAAATAATCTACAATTAACTCCTACTAATACATCTTTATCTACAAAATCTGAAACATCTTTAAAAAATTCAAATTCTTTTAGTAGTAATAGTAATACTAATACTACCATTGTTAATAATAATAATAATAATAATAATGAAAATGGTAAACGTAAATCTATTTCAAATGAAAATTCAGTAGGTGGACAATTAAAATCAAAAGAAAAAAGTTTTATGCGTATGATACGTTCTCATGTACATATTCGTTCTACTTCAAATACTCGTCAAAAAGAAGCTAAAAGAAGTAATAGTATGAGATTATTAAATTCTAATCTTTTAAATAATACTGCTACAATTACTCCATTAAATCCAACAAAGAAAGTTATGCCTGAACCAAAAACGGTATATAAATAATTATTTTATTTTTTTGTTTTTTTTTTTTTTTTTTTTTTTTTTTTTTTTTTTTTTTGTTTTTTTTTTTTTTTGTTTTTTTGTTTTTGTTTTTAATAATTTATTAAATATATATATATATATATATATATATATTTAATAAAAAAAAAAAAAATAATAGGATGGTCCAATTAACTTTGCTGAATGTCCATATGTTAGATTACCAGATGAAGTACCAGTTATTATTAGTAGTCTTGAATTTGATGATGCTGTAACTTATATAGATCAAGATCGTGAAACTGTAGGAACTCTTGGTGATCCAAATACTGCAAAATATATATGTGATAATACAATAATACCGAAATGGGTATATGATTGTGTTATTGAAGTAAGTTTATTTATTTATTTATATATTTTTATTGTTTGAAAATTATATATATATACTTTTTTTTATTTTTTTTATTTTTTTTTTAACTAATAATAATAATAATATTTTTTTTTAACTAATAATAATAATAATAATAATAAATATATATATATATATATTTTAAATAATAATCATAATCATAAAAATAATAATAATAATATTTTACATGATACTTAAAATTATTTTTTATATAAATAAATAAATAAATAAATAAAGAAAAAAATTCCAAATGTTGAAGTAAGAAAGATTAATTTTGTTTTAAAACCATATCCAGGTAGTGATATGCCAGCATTGCCATTAGGGTAATATTCTATTTAAATAAAAAAAAAAAAAAAAAGAAGATTTTTATTAATAGAAAAGAATTTATATTTATATTTATATTTATATTTATTTTATTTTATTTTTTTTTATTAGTTTATATATAGTTTTATATATAATAATATACTTAATAATATACTTATATAAAATTATTATTATTATTATTATTATTATTATTAATATTTATCATTTTTTTTTTAAAATATTTTGTATTACAATAATGTACTTATAATTATATAAATTTATAATTTATAATTTATAATTTATATTTAGTAATAATCATTTATGTGCTAATAGAATGTTAAGAGTAAGGAAAATTATTACTTATGTTGTTGATAAATTAAATTTATCCAAAGTACCTAAAGTAAATAAAGCATCATCAACAAGTTTATCTGATTTAAATACTACAAGTATTGATGGTGTTAAAGCTGAAAATTGGATTGAAATTTTATGTAATAATGAGGTAAAGAAATTATAAATAAATTAAAAAACAAAACAAAACAAAACAAAACAATAACAACAACAGCAACAATATTTTATTATATATTTATAAATTTATTATATTAAATTTTAGAAATTAATTAATATAAAAAAAAATATATATATATATTTTTTATTTTTTGTTTTATTTTATTTTTTTTTTAAATAATATATATATATATAGGTTCTTTCTCCCACTACAACTTTGGCTTCATGTAAATATCATTATTCAAAAACAAGTGGAGATGTTGTTCTTTGTTATAGATATATAATAAAAGAAATTAAATAGTAAAAAAAACAAAAACAAAACAAAAACATAAATAAATACAAAAACTATTTTTTTTTTTATTTTTTAATATTATAAAAAATAAATATTCATATATATATATAAATTTTTTTTTTATACTTGAAATAAAAAATAATATATTATTATCATATCATAATACCAAACAAACATACAAACAAACAAACAAAGAAATAAATAAATTAAATTAGTTAAATGAATATGAATGAATAATAAAAAAAAAAAAAAAAAAATAAAATAAATAATTAAATCAGAAATTAAATAAATATGTTATTAAATAAATAATTAAATAAAAGTAAATGCAAAAAAAATATAAAATAAAAATTATTCAAAGTAATAATGATGAAAATAATAATAATATTTTTTATTTAACTGACTGACTTAAAAAATAAAATAAATATATTAATTAAATTATATATAATTATATCTAATTATATAAATAAAATAAAAAAAAAAATACTTTTAATTTTACTTTTTTATTTTATTTTATTTTATTTTATTTTTTATATTTTTATTTTATTTTATTTATTTATTTTTTTTTTATTTTTTTTATTTTTTTATGGAACGTTATAAATTATTTTTTTTCTATTTTTTAATAATAAATAGAAAAAAAAAATAACTTATAATTAAATTTATATATATATCTTAATATAGATAGCAGTATTAATAATTATTTGTTAATTTGTTACTTGTTATTATTAAATATTAAATATTAAGTCAATAATGATACTCTATATTATAATGATATAATTAAAAAAATTAAATGAAAGAATTAATTGTTTAGTTTATAATAAAAATTAATTGTTTAGTTCTTTTTTTTTTTTTTTTTATTATTTTATTAAAAAGTATATATAATAAAGTTTTATTAATACTTTCGTTGTAATATAATAATAAAAAGCTAAGTCATAATTTTTATTAATATTATTAATTATTTCTTTATTAAACTTTTTAATTTTATAGTTTTTAATATACATTAATATATTTAGAATTAATAATAGTATTTTTTGTATAAAATTGGATTCTTTTTTATATTTTTAAAGGCTTTTTTTTTTTTATTTTTTATTTTTTATTTTTTTAATTTTCGATGGCTTTTTTTTTCTTTTTTTATAGAGATAAAATTAGATAATATATATATATATTATAATTTTGATCATTTATATATCATATAAATCATAATATTTTAAATTTAAAAAATTTTATTTCATTGATTCTAAGGAAAATTTCTTTCCTAATTTATATTAGAAAACTATTATTTAATAAAATTTTAATTAAATATATTTATAATTATATTCTATTATTTTATTAATTATATTTTAAAATTAAAATTTATTTTTAAATTTTTTAAAACTTTGGTAATACCTTAAAAATAATTTACCATTTTAAGAATATATATAAATATATATTATTCTATATTTTATATAATTTTTTATTTTAATGTCAAAAAACTTAATATTTATTATTGTAGAAGAAAATAATTTTTTTAATTTTTAATTTTTAATTTTTTTTTTTATTTTTTATTTTTATTCTTATAAATAATTTATAATATATAATTGAAATTAATTTTTAAAAAAGAAAAAAAAAAAAAATCTATATTTTATACATTATTATTATTATTATTATTTTTATTATAATTTTTTAATTTTTAATTATTATTATTTTTTTTTATGGAATATAATAATTATAGTACATATGGACAACCTCCTCCGGATGGGGATGGTATGAATCTATATGGATATAATCAATATGGATATAATCAAAATCCAACTGCTGGAGGTGGAGATATGATGGGTCAACAAATGCCAAATACAGAAGGTATGGCACAACCAAATGGTATGGCACAACCCAATCCCTATGATATTCAAAAAACCACAGCTATTAATATGACAGATAATTATAATTTATATGAATCTATACCAAGAGAAGAATCTACTATGTCTGATATTAATGGTATAAAAAAAAAAAGTGGTGCACCAAAACCAAGAGGTCAATTTAAATGTCAAGATGTTCCATTTCTTATTTTATTTATATTATTTTGGATTGGTATGGGATTCATTTCTGTTCAAACTTTCGTTTTAAGTCCATATAGAACGTAAAAAAAAAAAAAAAATTATTTATTTATTTAAAATATAATATATAATATATAATATATATATACATATAATTATACTTTTTATTAATATGAATAACTTTTTTTTTTTTTTTTTTCTTTTTAAATAATAATGAAAACAAAAAATCAACATTGACAAACGACAAACGAAACAATTACAAATGAAAATACTAATATAATATATACAATATTATTATTACATTTTACATTTTAATTAATTAACAATAATCATGACAATGGGAAAAAAAAAAAAATTTTTTTTTTTTTTATTTTAATTTATTATATATATATATAGTTTACTTTATGGTCGTAATAGTGGAGGGGAATTATGTGGACATGGAAATTTAACTGATTATAAATATATAGCTTATTTTTTAAGTATTGAAGAAATGCAACTTGGTAATAATCCAGTTAAATATAAAGTATGTGCTAATTTTTGTCCACAGGATTATCTTCATTATAATAATGATTTATATATAGTTGCCAATAATGAAACCACTTCTTATTTATCTTATTTGGATATAAGAAATACCACATATAGTGAAAATGATTTAACTGTTGTTAATTTCCAAAATAAATCAATTTATGAAATTTATGATTTATTCTCTAAAATGTATGAAAGGGATAATTATTTTATTCCTTCTATTGATAGTAAGTATATAACAGATAAAATATAAAACATAAAAATATATCATAATAATAATAATAATAATAAATAATAATAATAATAATAAAAATAACAAATAATAAATAATAATTATAATAAATAATAATAATAATAAATAATAATAAATAATAATAATAATATTAATAAATAATAATAATATTAATAAATAATAATAATATTAATAAATAATAATAAATAATAATAATAATATTAATAAATAATAATAATATTAATAAATAATAAATCATAATCATAATAATAATAATAATAATAGTAATTATAATAATAATAATATTAATAAATAATAATAATATTAATAAATATTAATAAATAATAATAAATAATAATAATAATAATTATAATAATAATAGTAAAATAGTAATAATTAATAAGTAATAATAATAATTATAATAATAATAATAATCATAATCATAATCATAATCATAATAATAATAATAATAATAATAATAATAATAATAATAATAATAATAATAATAATAATAATAATAATAATAATAATAATAATAATAATATACATAATAATAATAATAATTAATTAATAAATAAATAAATAATAATAAAAAGTTTTCAATAGATGTATTCCAAATCTCGAAATCTTTGGTATAGATTGGTTGACAAATTATTCAGATTTATTACAAGGTGGTGTTAATTTTTCATCAAGAGTTTATCAATCGGTTGTCAAAAATATTGATATCATTTTAATGTAAGATAATATTTAAATAAAATTATATATATATTTACAAATTATTTTTTAAAAGAATTCATATACATATATCATATTTAATATAATTATTATTTATATAAAATATTAATATTATACATTAAATAATATTTATTTTTTAAATGTCACACATTTATTTATTTTATTGTTCCATATTATATATATATAATATCAATAATGAAAAAAAAAAAATTATAATATAAAAAAATAATAATTAATAATGATAATAATATAAATACAGGGAAGCTGGTATTGCATTAGGTTTAACATTTTTATGGTTAATATTTACCTATTATTGTACAGGAATATTTGTATGGATTACTGTTATATTAAGTTTAATGGCATTAAGTGGTGCAACTGTATTTTCATGGTATATTTATACTCAAGCAAGAGTCGACGCTATACGATCATCAATTTTAGATACTAAAAATCCTTATGTTAATAAATATCTTTATAATAAAAAAGCTTTCTTAATTATATGTAAATATAACTATTAGATATTATTGATTGATTATTTAAAAAATTAATTTATAAAATTAATCTTTTTTTTTTTTTTCATTATTTTTTATTTTTATGTTTTTTATTTTTTTTATTTTTTTTTTTTTTAAAAAAAAAAAAAAAATAGCTATAATTTTATCGGTTGTTTTAGTGTTCGTTATATTTTTCTTCCTGTTTGCTATAAAAAGAATTAGGATTGGTATTAGAATTATTGAAGAAGCTGGAAAGTATGATTAACAATTAACAATTAACAGTTAACAATTAATAATAATAATAGTAATAATAATAGTAATAATAATAATAGTAATAATAGTAGTAATAATATTAATAATAACAATAATAAACACAATAAATTAAAATAAACTGTTAAGAATCATATATTAAATATAGAAATATTTTTAACCATAATAAAAAAAACAGATATTAATGATCATTATTATAATATATCTATTATAATTATTATAATATAATATTTCATTAGAGCTGTATTAAAATATCCATCATTATCAATAATTCCAAGTATTCAATTTATTCTTATTGTTGGATTGACGATTTACTTTGCATTTATATTTATGTAAATTTTTTGTTATCATTTATGAATATATATAATATATACTCATAAAAACATGTTTTATTATATATTATTTTATATTTTTTCTAATATTATAAATTTTAATTTTTTTTTTTTTTTTTTGTTTCGTTTTTAAATTTATTTTTTTTTTATATTTAAAAAAAAATTAAAAAGTCCTGTAACAATTACAGATACAAAAGATATTTCGACAAATACTCAAAAATATATTGCGAAATATACGCCGTTAAAAGAAGATGATATATCTGTGAAATCGTAAATCATCATTATATATTTAATAAATTTAATTTTAAAATAATATTTAATTTTATAATATATTTTAATATAATATATTAATATCAATTTAATTTATTTAATATAATTATCAATGTAATAATATATATATTAATATATATATTTATTTTTTTAATTTATTTTTTATTCGATTTTATTTTATTTTTATTTTTTTTTTTTTTTGTAATAAAACAGGTATAGTTTTATTATTGAACTTTATGTAGTACTTGGATTTTACTGGACATATTACTTTATTAAAGCTATTGGTAAAACAACCATTTGTGGTACAATTGCAACATGGTATTGGGCACCAACCAATGCTTATGGTCAAAAAGTAGGTTTATAATAAAAATAAAATAAATTGTTTATATATTAAAACAGAACATAAACCAAAAAATAAAATTAATATTTATAATTTATACCAATGTTAATAATATATTTATTGTTTATATTTATTATTTATATTTATATTTATATTTATTTATAATATCATATAATATAATATAATATAATTAAAAAAAAAAAAATGTAATATAATATAGGTTTATCAAAAGAATGCAATGCCAAGAACATTTTTAAGAATAATGTGGTATAATATAGGTAGTTTAGCGTTTGGATCTTTAATTCTTGGTATTATTTCAGTAATTAAATATGTATTAACTAAATTACAAAAATTAGCCGAAAAGAATGGTGAAAGTGCATTTGCTAAAACTATGATTAGAGCTTTAAGATGTTGTGTTGGATGTTTTGATAAAATTGTTAAATATATTACTAAAAATGCTTACGTTGAGGTAAAAAAAAAAAAAAAAAAACAAAAAAAAAAAAAAAAAACATATATTAAAATATATTAATAGCAATAATAGTTTTATTATTAAATATATATCTATATATGGATCTATTATAAAAATATTAATATTTACACATAAATTATTATTTTTTCATATATATATATTATATATATATATTATATAAATAAAAAGATTGCCATTTATGGATATAGTTTTTGTAAGGCATCTTATAAGGCTACAAAAATTATTTTAAGAAATGCTTTTAGGTAATAATATTATTCTATTAAATAATATTTTAATTTTATATTAGTTTTAATACATACATACATATATATATATAAATATATAATAAAAACAAAACAAAATGATAAACTTATTAAATAATAATAATTATATATATATATTTATAACATTTATAATAATAATTATATACATATTCATATATATATATATATATATATAGAGTTGTCGTTATAGACAAAATTAGTGATATGATTTTTTCATTAGGAAAAATTCTTGTTGTTTCTGCTACAGTATTTTTAACTTTCCTTATATTGAAAAATAAAAATATTAATGATACATATATGTTAGCTATTCCACTTATTGTAAGTGATAATTGTATCTTTTTTTTTTTATTTTATAAGAAAAAAAAAAAAAAAAAAAAAAAAAGGAAAGAACCAATATATAATTTATAAATACTATTATTATTAATTATTATAGATTAATAATTTATTTAAATAGTTTATAATTTATTAAATAATTTATAATTATATTAATTAAAAATTAATTATAATATTCATTTTATTCATACATAATTCTTAATATATAAATAAAAATAAAAGCTTTCATTTGTTGTAAGTTTGACAATTATTTCTGTATTTATGACTGTTTTAAATTCCACAATTGATACAATATTTATTAGTGTTTGTAAGTAAAAAAACAAAAATTATATTAAAATTAATAAAAGAATATTAAATAAAACTATATATATTCAACAAATTATGTATATATATATATTAACCTAAAAATAAAAAAAAAAATTTTTTTAATAAATAATAAATATATAAAAAGGTGAAGACTGTGAAAGAAATGATGGTAGTAAAGAGAAACCTTATTATATGAGTAAAAGTTTGAAAAAACTTTTAGTTAAGACGGATAAATCCAGCAATGAAGGTGGTGATATGCCACCAAATATGTATTAATAGAAATAATTAAATTATCAAAAGCAAAGTACAATTATTTTAATAATAATTCCTATGCTTTTTTTTTATTTATTTATTAATATTATATCAATTTATTTATTGTAAATTATGACAATTATTTTATTTTAAAATAGTATAAAAAAATATAATCATCAATAGAATTTCATATTTATATTATTATTATTTTATACATACATATATTATTAAAAAAACAAAAAAAACAAAAAAAACATATATATTTATTTATTAAATATTAAATTTTTATTTAATATTTTGTATATATTTATTTAATTCCAATGTAAATATAATTATTATAATTATAATATTTTTATTATATACACTATTTTTTCTTACATTATATATATATTTATTATCATTATTACTTTTTTTTTTAAAAGACAAAAAAAAAAACATTTAAATATATAAAATAAAAATAAAAACATAATAATAATAAAAAAGGACTTTTGTAAATATAATTATTATAATTATAATTATAATTATAATTATAATATTATCATTTTATATTTTTTTGTTTTTTTAACATTCAATATATATAAAATGAAAATAAAAAAGTTTCGATGATCAAATTATATATAAATAAATAAATTAATATTTTTTATAATTTTTATTATTATTATTATTTTTTTTTTTTGATTAGAAAAAAAAAAAGGTTTAAATTGTATTAATATTACAATTAATTCAAATATATAATCAATTATATTAATTTATAATTTAAATAAATAAAAAATAAAGTTATCAAAATTTTATTTATAGATAAAATAGAAATAAATTAAGGAACAATGATAAATAAATAAATAAATAAATAAATAAATAAATAAATAAATAAATAAATAAATAAATAAATAAATAAATAAATAAATAAATAATAAATAAATAATAAATAAATAAATAAATAAATAATAAATAAATAATAAATAAATAAATAAATAAATAAATAAATAAATAAATAATGAATAAATAAATAAATAAATAATGAATAAATAAATAAATAAATAAATAAATAAATAAATAAATAATAAATAAATAAAATTATAATTGATAATGCATATATTTTTTGGTATTGATGTTTAATTAGCTATATAAAAGTAAAAATTAAAGGATCATACATACATACATTCATACATACATACATACGTAATTCCATATGCATTTTGTATACATAATATATTAGAATGATTTTGTAAATAATTTTTTTTTAGATATTGAATTATTTTTTTTCGATGGTAAAATAAAAGCATCATCTAAAAAAAATACAAAAAATAAATATAAAAAGTAAATATAAAAAGTAAAATCAATTATTTTTTGTTATTTTTATTTTTATTTTTCTAATTATGTGAAAAATCTATAATCAAAAAAAAAAAAAAGATATGG
Organism: Anaeromyces robustus; assembly: GCA_002104895.1. Taxonomy (NCBI): domain Eukaryota; kingdom Fungi; phylum Neocallimastigomycota; class Neocallimastigomycetes; order Neocallimastigales; family Neocallimastigaceae; genus Anaeromyces; species Anaeromyces robustus. Next base: position 109,594 of record MCFG01000024.1, on the reverse strand, counting down.
TTTATGATTATAATAATGATGGTAAAGTAAAAAAGTTTTTTTTTTTAATTTAAAATATTTTTTAATGATGTAAAGAAAAAAAATTTTTTTTAAAGATTTAATATTTAATATTTAATATTTAATTTTAATTTTTTAATTTTTAATTTTTAATATTTAATACTTTGATCTAAATTACAAAACAACACAAATTCATTAAATTTTAAATTTACTTTTTAGAATTAAAATTAAATATTAAAGCTTTTATTTTATATTTATTTTTTTATATTTATATTTAAATAAACAGTTATACAATATATTTAATTATAAACAATTGATTATAAAAATAGAAACAAATCTTTTTTTTGTTGTTGTGTTAATTATTTGTTTGTAGATTATCTTTAAAAAAAAAAAGAAAATGATTTTAATTTAATTTAATTTCATTGGTTGAATTTCCGTATTTCATATTTAAATAATGTAAATGTAAATGTATTAAAAATTGGTTTTAAATATTAATAAATAAATAAATAACTAAATAACTAAATAAATAAATAAATAAATAAATAAATAACTAACTAACTAAATAAATAAATAAATAAATAAATAAATAAATAAATAAATAAATAAATAAATAAATAAATTGTATATTATTATATTAATTAATATTAAAAAGTTTTCAAATAGTTTAATAGTTTAATAATTAAATAAATAAATAATTAAATAATAAATAATTTAATAATAATTATTGATGAGAAAAAAAGCAAATCAATGATTAAAAAAAATAATAAAAAAAAAAAAAACAAGTAAAGATCTAAGAATAAAAAAATTATTATTGATTATTTTAATTACTGATTTGTTTTATTTATTTTATTTATTTATTTATTTATTTATTTTTTATTAGTTAAAATCTAAGACTAAAAAATAATTAATTATTAAATTTGTTACAGATAATTTTTTTAAATTATAATAAATACAACTAAGTAAAAAATATAACATAATTTAATAATATACAAAAAATAGTTTACATATATATAATTAACGATAAAATATGATAATTAAAAACTAAATTAAATATAAATAATTGTTATTATTATTATTATTATTATTATTATTATTATTATTTTCTTTAAAGAATATTTATTTAAAGAATTTAAAATAGAAATAAAACTAAAGAATGAAAAAAGTTCAGTAATAAAATAGAAAATGAAGATGAAAAATCATTTATTTAAGATGAAAAAAGTCAAAAGTAAAAAAAAAAAAAAAAAAAGAAAGGAAAAATTTCTTTTCAAAAATGATTTTAAACCAGTCTATATAATTATAATATATTGTAAATATAATTTAAAGTATTTATTATATATATTATTATTATATTTGAATATATATAAATATGTATTCTTATTTATTTAATACCAATTATTTTTAGGTATATGGATGATAATAAAATTTTCAATAATATATTATAAATACAAATATTTCAACTATTTATATTTATTATATTAGGGATTGTACATTAAAAATTTAATTTCAAATTCCTATGTAATATATTACAATGTATTATAATATATAAAAGATAGGAATGAATGTGATTTTATTAATATACTTTGAAAATCATTTATTATATTATATTATATTATATTAATTTATTAATTATTAATTGATCTTAATAATTAATAAATAAATAAATAAATAAATGAATAAATAAATAAATAAATAAATAAATAAATAAATTAATAAATAAATAAATAAATAAAAATAAGTCAATAAATAAATAATTAATTAATTAATTAAATGAATAGATAAATAAATAAATAAATAAATGAATGAATGAATAAATGAATAATATCATCATCATCATTTTATATAATAATAATAATAATAATGATAATTAATTAATTATAATATTATAATATTTCAACTATTAATAATTATTTCAAATGAAATGTATATATATTATATTATTATATTATAATATTATTATATTACTATTAATTATAAAAATAAAAATCTTTATATCTTTTAAAAAAAAAAAATATTATATATATAAATAATATAAATTATATAGTAATTATTAAATAATTAATTTATAATAATACTATTAATAAATCTTTAAAACAATTTTTTAATATATATAAAAAAGAATTATTAATAAAAAAAAAATTTTTTTTTCTTCTTTTTTTCTTTTCAACCAACATTAAAAAAAAAAGATTTTAAAGTCTTTTTGTTTTAAAAATTAAATTATAGTTTTTTTTTACTTATAATAAAAAAATAAAATCATAATGGAATACGATTCACCATACGGAAACAAGTACGCTGATTTATTATCTAACGTCAGTAACTTCAACATTATTGAATCCACTCTTCGTGAAGGTGAACAATTCGCCAATGCTTTCTTCAGTACTGAAACTAAAATTAAGATTGCCAAGGTAAAAAGAAAAAATCTTAATAAAATTTAATTTTTTTTTAAAAATGTTTATAATAGCTATTATTATTTGAATAAAACATAAATATATTTTATTATAATGTATTTATTATTTTAAAAAATATATAAAAACATAGTTATAGTATTTAAAAAATTATTGATGGAAATAAAATTGTGATAAAAAAAAGGATTTTTTTTTTTAAATTTTATTAAAAATATTTTTAATATACATAATCATTTATAAATTTGAAATATTTATAATATTTTTTAAAAAAAATTTATAATTTATGTAAAAAAAATATAAATTTATTGAAATAATTGGAAGATGTTAATTTTTTATTAATAATCTTTATAATTATATATGCATTTTTTTTTTTAATTATATAGACCCTTGATGAATTTGGTGTTGAATATCTTGAATTAACTTCACCAGCTGCTTCTGAACAATCTCTTAAGGATTTATGTGCCATTACTAAGCTTGGTTTAAAAGCTAAAATTTTAACTCACACCCGTTGTCATATGGATGATGCTAGAAAGGCTGTTGAAACTGGTGTTAATGGTATTGATGTCGTTATTGGTACCTCTTCTTACCTTAGAACTTTCTCTCATGGTAAGGATATGGATTACATTATTAAAACTGCTGGTGAAGTAAGTTATTTTTAATATATATATATGTATAATTAAATTCATATTTAATATGAAAATTTAATAATAATTTTGATTTTAAAATTAATATTTTAAATATAATAATAAATATTAATTTTATAATAATTACCAATAATATGTTTAATTTATACTTATCATATTTTTTTTTTATTATTATTATAATTTATATTTGAAAATTATTATTTAATTTTCTTTTTTTTTTTATATAGGTTATTGAATTCATTAAGAGTAAGGGTATTGAAGTTCGTTTCTCAAGTGAAGATTCCTTCCGTTCAGATTTAGTCGATTTATTAAACCTTTACAAAACTGTTGATAAGCTCGGTGTTAACCGTGTTGGTATTGCTGATACTGTTGGTTGTGCTAATCCACGTCAAGTAAGTTTTAATATATATTACAAATAGTAATAAAATATTTATTATGTCATTTAATAAATAAATCAACTATTAATAATAATATTTTTATAATAATTATATTTTATAATTATAATTATGTTATTAATTTATATCTATATATCTATATATATATAATTTTTTTTTATTTTTTGAAAAATTTTTATAAAATAATTATAATATTTAAATAATTTATGATTTTATTTAAATTATATAAAAAATAGGTTTATGAATTAATTCACACTCTTCGTGGTGTTGTTTCTTGTGATATTGAATGTCACTTCCACAACGATACTGGTTGTGCTATTGCTAACGCTTACACTGCTTTAGAAGCTGGTGCTACTCACATTGATACATCTGTTTTAGGTATTGGTGAAAGAAATGGTATTACTCCATTAGGTGGTTTCGTTGCTAAAATGTATGTTGCTGATAAGAGATACGTTTCTGGTAAATACAAGCTTGAAATGTTACGTGAAATTGATAACATGATTGCTGAAGAAGTTGAAATTGGTATTCCATTCAACAATTACATTACTGGTTTCTGTGCTTTCACTCACAAGGCCGGTATTCATGCTAAGGCTATCTTAAACAACCCATCTACTTATGAAATTATTAGACCAGAAGATTTCGGTATGACTCGTTACGTTTCTATTGGTCACCGTCTTACTGGTTGGAATGCTGTTAAGGACAGAGTTGAACAATTAGATTTAGTTATGACTGATGATGAAATTAAGGCTGTTACTCAAAAGATTAAGACTTTAGCTGATATTAAGCCATTAGGTATTGAAGAAGTTGATACTTTATTAAGAAATTACCACAGAGAACTTTAGTAAGTTTTTTTTTTTTTTTTTTTTTTTATTAAAGATTTTTATTATAATAATTTATAATTTATAATTTATAAATTTATAATTTTTTTAATGGGAATTTTTATTTTTATTATTATTTTTATTAAATAATAATTTATTTGAATACATATCTAATATATATATATTTTTTTAATATAATAAATTTTTTATATAATAATAAAAACTATTTATCATTAATAGTGAAGCCAAGAATTAAGTTTTATAAATTATAAGACGAAGAAAAAAAAAATATTTATATATAAATTAAAATATAGAAAAAAATATATATTGGTATATTGTGAAAAGAAAAAAAAGAAAAAAAAAAGATGAAAATGAATATATACTTTATTCTAAATTTTAATTTATAAATATAACACAAATAAATATATATAATATATATAAAGATATATATTATATATAAAAATAAAGAAATAGAAAAATTTAACACATATAAATAACATTAAAAAAAATTCTAACAATATAACAAAATAAAAACAAAGCAAAAGAAAAAGAAAATATAATAATAAATAAAAAAAAAAAAATAAAAAACAATATAAAAAAAAACAATAAAACAAAAAAACAAAACACAATAACAAAAACAAAAACAATAAAAAAACAAAAAAAACAAAAAACAAAAAACAAAAACAAAACAATAAAAAAAAAAAATCATAAATTAAATAATTAATATTGTAATTAAAAAAAATATTAATAAGCATAAAAGCATTTAATTTCATAATAAAAAAAATATATACATAAATATAATATATATTACTTTTGGAACACTTTTTTTTTTTTTTTTTTTTTTTTTAATTATTAGTTTTATTATTATTAATGTGTAATCATTACTAATTATATAATCATAAATAATAATAATAATAATAATAATAATAATAATAATAATAATATTATTATTATTATTATTATTTTATTAATATCAAATTTTTTTTTATTTATTATTGAAATAGAAATATAAAGATCAAATTTTAGGATGGATTTAAAAATTTTTTTAATATGTATTTGTTTTTTTTTATTTATAATTTTAGTTAAAAAAAAAAAAAGAAAAGAAAAGAAAAGAAAATTTTTAACAAGTATTTTAAGAATTTTTTTTCCCTAGAAAAATCATTTTTTCAGTATTTTCATTGTTAATTATTAAATTTTTTTTCTTTTTTCTTTTTTAAATAATAATAATATCCAATTAATTTTAAAAGTTTTATATATTTATATATATTTTGTCTTTGAAGTTATTTATATTTTTATATTATGTATTAGTATTTTTTTAATATTTTTTTAAAATATATAAATAGTCATTCATATTAAAATAAACCTTTTATAAAATGATTCCTTTTTTATTTTTTTTTTTTATTTTTATTTTTTTTAAATAATATAATTTAGTTTAAAAAAATATATATATATATATATTATTTATATAAAATGATTTATGCATACACTATTATTTTATTTTTATTTTTATTTTTGTTTTTATTTTATTTATTTATTTATTTTATTTTATTTTATTAATCTTATTTTAAATGGGTATATTTTATTAAAATACTATTAATATATATTATGCATATATAATATACATTTTTTTTTCTTATAATATATAATATATATAATATTTCAATATATTCATATTTATTATTTATAACTATTATTAATTATTTAATTATTTAATTATTTAATTATTTAATTATTTTTTATTTTATTTTATTTTATTTTATTAAATTTCTTTTTATAAATCATCATCAACACCACTATCTTCATTATCTTTTTCATCATTTTCATTTTCATTTTCATTAACAGCTTCAGCATTATCACCATCTTCTCCATCTTCTTCTAATTCTTCTACTCCACTATCTTCATTATTTTCTTTATTATCATCATTATCATCATTAACTTCTTCTGCTCCTTCTTCTCCTTCTCCTCCTTCTTCTCCATTTTCTCCTCCTGAACCAGAACCAGAACCAGAATCACCTTCTTCTTCATTATTATCTTCATTTTCTTCTCCATTTTCTTCTCCATTATCTTCACTATCATTTTCATTTTCATTTTCATTTTCATTTTCATTTTCATTAGTATCATCATCTTCTTCTCCTCCTTCTGCATTAGCTGTAGCAGGCATATCTTCATCATCATAATAGGTTTCATAAACTGGATAAGTAACTACTTCAGTAATTACATCATAAACAGTATCATAAATAACATCTACATCTTCTTCTTGATCTAATTCTTCTTCATTTTGTCCAGAAACAATAGCTGGACAAAATATAAGATTCATGGCTAATAAAGCTAATACAAGTTTGCAATTCATTTTTGTTTTTTTTTTTGTTTTTTTTTTTATCTATTCTATTTTATTTCTTTTATATATATATATATTATAATTTTTTTTTGATTTATTTATTATTATAATCGTTGGTTTTAATTATTATTATTATTGTTATTTTTACCGTTATAAAAAGAATAATTATTAAAAAATATAGATTAGAGAAATCATTTATAGTAAAGAATATAATATATAAAGGATAAAGGTTAGATAATGTATTATGTAATTATTAATATAGATTAATAGTATATATTTAATTTTAAAAAAAAATGTATTATTTTGCTTTTTATAATACTATTATTATTATTATTATTATTTTTATAACTACTTTTTAATACTATACTTTTTGCTTTTTGCTTTTTTTTTTCTTTAATATAATAATTTTTATTATTATATTTATTTGTACAGATGGTATATAATAATATATTTAGATTGTCTTTATGAAATAAATAAGAAAATAAAAAAAAATTAAAAAAAATAAAAAAGATATTCTTTTTATTATATATAGAATTTTTTTAAAAGTAAAATAATAAAAAATAAGATATATAATAATAATATATATAATCTTATATATATTATTTATAAAAAAACAAAAAAAAAGTTAATTATAAATTTTTAACCATGATTTAACTTTAACGAATTAAATAATTAAATTTTCAGATTAATTGGTTAATTATATATAATATTTAATTATAATTATAATTATATAATCTTTAATATATACATCTTATTTTATATAATTAATCATAATAATTTTAATTTAATTTTTTTTTTTTTTTTAATTTTAATTTTTTACTTTAATTATATATAATAAAAAAAGAAAAGCTCTTTTTTTTTCTCTCTTTTTTTTTTTCTCTTTTTTTTTTTCTTATATTAAAATTAAATTTTATTAATTCCAATTTATCCGTTATTTAATAAGATAAAATTATAAATATTAATAAATAATAAATATTATTAATTAATATAATTAAAAATTTTAATAATAATAATAATCAAAAAGGTTAAAAATGAAAATTTAATATTATTACATAATTATAAAGTTAATAATAAATAAATAATATATAATAATTAATAGTAATGAATAATAATAATAAAAATAATACTAATTAATATTTTATTTTTTTATATAACAATTAATACAATCTTTTTTTACTTGTAATTTTTTTTGGATAAATATATATATATATATTTTATAGATAGATAGATACTCTAAATAATAAGATACTAAAATATTATTATTGTATATTTAATAAAAAAAATTAGCAATAAATGAAACTGAAATTATATATAAGTTATATATATATTAATAAAATGATTACTTTTATTTTTAAATGTTTTTTATAAGTAATGTTCATTAGAATTTTTAAATACTAAAATATATATAATTATATATATATATAGAATTTTTTTTTTTTAGTATTTATAAAATATGTAAATGATAAAATGTAATATAATAAACAACAACAACAAACAATGGTAATAACTAAATAAAAAAAAGAAGGAAATAATTAAGATTATAAATATTAAAATATTTTATTTAAGAATTTTTTTTTCTACTATTAAACTATACTATTTTTTATTTTATTTTTTATTTTATTATTTTTGTTATAATTGTTAAGGTGACATGACGTGACCTAATTAATGTTTATATATATATACATATTATATACATATTAATATAAAAGTATTTTTAATATAAAATAAACTTTATTATTAATAATACTTTTTATTTTTTTTATTTTTTTATTTTTTATTTTTTTTTTCAATTTAATTTATTTTTAATAATTATTAATAATCTAAAATTTTTTATTAAATAAATATCGAAAAAAAATTTTTTTTATTTATTTTTTTTTTCTATATATATAAATATATCAAAAAAAAAAAAAAAAAAAGCTTTATATATATATATATATAAAAGAATTTACAATGATAATTGATTTTACTTATCATAATCCAACAAAAATTTATTTTGGTAGGGATTCTTTAAATTATTTAGAAGTTGAATTAAAAAATTATGGTAATAAAATTTTATTAACTTATGGTGGGGGTTCCATTAAAAAAAATGGAATTTATGATAAAGTAATAACCATTCTTAAAAAATGTAATAAACAAATTATTGAATTTGGTAATGTAACTGCTAACCCTACTCTTGAAAAAATGTTAGAAGGTTCAAAATTAGCTAAAGATAATGAAGTTGATTTAATTTTAGCTGTTGGTGGTGGTAGTGTTATTGATTGTGCTAAAGGTGTATCCGCTACTGCTTATTCCGAAGGTGAAGTTTTTAACCGTTATTGGATTAGAAGAGAACCTGTTACTAATAAAGTTATTCCAGTAGCTTCTATTTTAACTATGGTAGGTACAGGTAGTGAAATGAATGGTGGTAGTGTTATACGTGATACTAAACAAATGATAAAAGAAGTTCGTAAATTCCCAGTAGAATGTTTCCCAAAATTTTCAATTTTAAATCCAGAATTTACTTTTACAGTATCAAAATATCAAATGGTCAGTGGTATATTTGATATTATGTCCCACCTTATGGAACAATATTTTTCTGGTAATGATGATAATACCACAGATTATTTAATTGAAGGACTTTTAAAAAGTGTTATTCATTCTGCAAAAATTGCTATTCAAGATCCTACTAATTATGAAGCTAGAAGTAATATTATGTGGTGTGCTACTTTAGCTCTTAATACTTCTATGGGTTGTTCCAAAAGTCAAGATTGGGAAGTTCATGCTATTGAACATCAATTAGGTGCTTATGCGGATACACCCCATGGTATGGGATTATGTTGTATTTCTATGCCTTATTATCGTTATATTTATAAATATGGATTAGATAAATTTGTAAGATTTGCCAAAGTAATTTGGAATGTTAAAGAAGAAGAAGGTAAAACTAAAGATGACATTGCTAGAGAAGGTATTGATTGTTTAGAAAATTTTGCTAAAGAATGTGGTATGGTTACTAAACTTAAAGATATTGGTACTACACCAGAAATGTTACCTTTAATTGCTAATTCTTCTGTTTTAGGTGGAGCTTATAAAAAATTAACTCATGAAGAAATTTTAGAAATTTTAAAACAATGTTATGAATGAAAATTAAAAAAATAGAAAAAAAAAAAAAAAAAACAAATTTAAAAAATAAAAAGTATATATATATATATATATATATATAAACAATAATGTATATTGAAATAAATTCATTCATTAAATAATAATTGTAAATTATAAATTATAATATAATAATAAAACAAAGCATTTATAACATTAAAATAAATATACTAAAAAAAAAAAGATTCAATAAAATTACATAAAATAAAACAATTCGAAAAAAAAAGTATAATAAAATAATTATAAATGTAAAAAAAAAAACATAAAAAAAAAAAAACAATAACAATAACAAAAATAAAAAATATCAAATAAAATAATAACAAAGATTTGTAAAAATAATTAACGAAGTTTAATTGAAATGAAATCTCTAAAATTTATATTTTTTTTTTATTAAAATTATAAACAAATAATAATAAAATACTATAATGTATTAAATTATAAAAACGTTAATATTAAATTTATTAATTTATTATTGATATTTATAGTATTTATATTTATTTATATTATATATATTTTTATATTTATTTATTTATTATTGATATTTTTTTCTTTTGCATTCTTAGAAAATAAATTCATAATTTTAAGTATAATATATATATATATATATTATACAAATTTTTATGTGATCGAACGCGTACATGGCAACGGCACTGTCATAAGGAATTTTTTTTTTATTTTATATAATATATATAACAAATTATAGGAGTATTATAATATATATGTATATTATTAATAAAGATGTTTTCTTTTTTTTTTTTTTTATTTATATTTCTTCTTTCTTTTATTATGTTATATCTATTTTATGTTATAAATATAAATTATATATATATTTTTTTATTCATTCCTATAAAAAATATTATTAATTTTTAAGTAAATAGGATTTCAAAAAAAAAAAACGAAATGTTTTTTGTGGTTTTAAAAAAAATGTAATATTTCTCCACCTTTTTATTATATATATATAAATAATAAAAAGGTGGAGAAACATTAGTATTATTAATTTTATTTATTTTTGTTCTTATTTAATCATTATTTGAAAGAGAATTAATAATAAATAGAATGAAAATAAATAAATAAATAAATAAATAAATAAATAAATAAATAAATAAATAAATAAATAAATAAATAAATAAATAAATAAATAAATAAATAAATAAATAAATAAATAAATAAATAAATAAATAAATGAATAAATAAATAAATAAAATACTAATAAATAAAAGAAAAAATGAAAAAATGAAATTAATTATAATAAAAAATTTGTTACACAAAAAAAAAAATAAAATAAAAAAAAATAAAAAAAAAATAAAGATTATCTAAAATAAAGAATGTTTATATTGTTATAAAATAATAAAAAAGAAGTATTACATCATTAAAGAATCAATATTATTTAATGATGTAATATTAATATAAATCATTAATATTTCAATATAATACTTTATTACAATATTCCAAAACAATTTTTAGATTAATAATATTATTTTTAATAAATTTAGAATTGAAAAAAAAATCATCAAAAAAATTATATATAAGATAAAACTATTATATATTTATATATAAAATCTTTATCCATATTCCCTAATAGTATAAGTAGTGTAATATTTCAAATTTCTTCAATCATAGGCAATTTGATTAAGAAAATATAATAAACTCATTTCTATTTTCAATTATGGTATTAATTTATAATTTCTTTGGAATTTCTTTTCTTATTTTCTAATTTTTTTTATTATTATTTTATTATTATTATTTTTTGTAATGACGAGAAATTCTTTCTATAATAGAAGAATCCTATGTGAAATTTTCTTTAATATGTATATATATATATAAATAAATATTTTTTTTTACTGTTATAAAAATTCTAGTATAAATATAATAATGATAATAATAATGGAATTAAAGATTGATTCATTGAATTAATTAATTATTAATTATTAATTATTAGACATGTTACAAATTATTCTTACAAATAATTATTATTATTTTTTTTTTCAAAAAAAAAAAAAAAAAATAAGTATTTAAAAGAAAATTCTATATATAAAAGAATATTCAGTGTTATAAAAATAATAAAAAATGATAATAATATTTTTATAATAATAATAATAATAATTATTATTATTATTATTATTATTATTATTATATCTTTTTTATTTTTATTTTTATTTTATTATATTATATTTTTTTTTTTTTTTTGATAAATGTTTAAAATTTAGTATATTTAAAAATTTAAAGAATTTTCTGTATTTGAGGAAATTATAAAGATTAATTTTTTTATTATTATTAATAATATATAAAAAAATATTTTTTTTTCTTATAATCTTTATTATTTATTATTTATTATTTATATTATTAATAATTTATAATTTATATAATATTTGATATTCTTTTTTTTTTTTTAAGATTATTTGTAGAATCATTAAGAATTAGGTAGAAGAATGTGGTAAAATGTGGTAAAATTTTTTTAATTTTAATGTAAATGTAAATGTATATCAAATAATGTATATAAATATAATAAATATAATGTAATATAATATAAAATAATATTATAAAATAAAATTAAAATGTAATTAAAATATAATTAAAATATATAGATAAAAAAATTTATGAATTTTTTTTGTAATACATTCACATACATACGTAATCATATTTAATAATAATAATTATAATATAAATATTAATAATTTATATAATTTATAATAATATAATATAATATAAATATTTTTTATATTATTATATTATTAATTAATTATCAAGTGACTCATCATTTAATAAAATATTTTATGGTATTTTTTTTTTTTTATTACTAATAAAAATAAATTTTATTAGGAATTTGATTATTAATTATTAATTATTTAGATTATTAATTAATAATTAATGATTATTTGATTATTTAATAAATATATTATTAAAAAAGATTTTTTTTTTTTTATTTTAGTAATTTGGTTGTTAAGTAAATGGAATTTTTTTTTTAAAATTTTAAATTAATAAAGTGTTCTTTTTTTCTTTTTTTCTTTTTTTATAATTTTTTTTTTTAAAAGTATAAATACTTAATCATTTTTTCAAAAAAAAATTTTTTTTTTTTTTTTTTAAAAAAACTAGTAATAAATTTATTAAAAGTAATTCTTTTTTTTTAGAAAACAAAAAAACAAAATACAAAAAATAAAAAAAATAAACAATAATAAACTCGTTAAATAATAATTATTACAAATGATATCAATAAATATTAATATAATAACTTATCATCAATTAATTCATAATAATAATAATAATAAAAAGAAGAGACAGAAATTAAAACTTAAATAAATATAATTAATTTGAAGTTACAAATATCAAAATCTAATTCATTAATAATATATATTATAATAGTATCTTTTAGTTTAATATCCTTTTTAATATTAAAAATTATCAAAAATGACTGTACGGACTTATCGACAACCTTTTGTTAATTCAATATATTATAATTTTAATAATAATAACAACAATAAGAACACCAACAATATTAATAACAACAAAACCAACAATAACAACAACAACAACATTAAATCTTTCAATAAAAAGAATAATAATAATAATAATTATTCTTTACCTTTACCATTACCATTACCATCTTTACCTTTATCATCTTCATTAACAAAATATGAATATAAAAATGATGATGGTAATGATGGTAAAGATGGTCGTCATTTCAAAAATTCTTTTTTATTTCATTATGATCAATGTCAAGGTCAGTGTTCTGTATGTTCATTAGAAGATAAATTAGAAAAATTATTTTGCAAAAATTTATTTAAATTAGAAGAAAAAGAAGAAGAAGAAAAAGAAGAAAAAGGAAAAGAAGAAAAGGGAAAAGATAATAAATCTATTTCTCCTAAAGTTAATATTAATGAAGATGAAAAATATTATTCTATTCAAATAAAAGTAAAAAAAGGAATAAAAAAAGATCAAATAAATATAGAAATTAATGAAAAAGATCGTATATTAAATATATCAAATACAAAGGAATTAAAAAAAATTGATAAGGATAAGGATAATAAGGAAGAAGAAATTGGAAAAAATGAAACCGAAAAAAAATTTAAGGAAATTCCAAAAAAAGATAATCAATTAAAAGAAGATGAAAAATTAAAGAATAATTTTTCATTTGAACAATCCTTTTTTATACCAAAAGATGTTAGTCTTCATACGGTTAAAGCTAAAATAATAAAAAATGAAATAATAAAAATTATATTTCATAAAAAGAAAAATAATAATAAAGTAATAAAGATAATAAGATGAAAAAAAAAAAAAGATAAATAACTATAAAAAAAAAATTATAAGATTAAATTAAACAAATATTAATAATGTTATTATTTTATTTCAAATTCATTACTTAAAAAAAAAAAACTATTATTATTACAATAAAATTAATATCTATATGTATATATATATCATTTATTTTTCTTTATTTTTTTATATTATAATATTATATTACTTCATAAATCTATAAATCTATGAAATAATATAATAATTAATTATTAATTATTAATTATTAAGTATTTAAAATATATCTATATATTATTATTATTTTACAAAAATGTAAATAAAATTTCTTAAGATGTTTAAAATAAATCAAATAAATAAAAATAAAATTATTATTAAAATTAAAAAAAAAAAAGGGTATACAGTTTTAAATAGAAAATTGTAGTGTTTTTTTTTTTTTTTTTTTTTTTTTTTATTTATTTTTTTTTTTTATTTTTATTTTTTATTATTCATTAATTATCCAGTTACAATTAGTATTAATGAAATGAAAATTTCTTTCTTTTTTTTTTATTATTTGGTTTCTATTCCTTTTTAAAAAATTTTTTTTTTCATTATAGCTTTTAAAATTTTTTATATAT
>MCFG01000024.1:0-90000 GCA_002104895.1 Anaeromyces robustus | reverse complement strand
AGATTGAGTTCTTGAAGCAAACATCTTCTCACAATTAGTAGAAGAAAGTCTTTTTAAATAATCACAAGCTGTCATTTTTTTTTTTAATAAAAATAATTATATATTATGATAGTATATTACTGATTTTATTATTATTTAATATAAATATTATGAATTGTCTTTATATATTGATATTGATTGTTACTATTTTAATTTTTAATGTGCCAAAATGGTTATTTTTTAAATTATATACATTAATTATTGATATATTTTTTATTTACAATACTATTTTTTTCTTAGATTATTTAATTTTAATTAATTAGATTCTATACAAAATTTTTTCTCTTATTAAATATAATCTATACTACAAATTTGGATATTATGTTTAATGTTATTTACAAAATTTAATTACTTTGCTATTTACAATTTATAACATTCTCCATTTTCTTTCTTCCTTTAAGTTGAATTTTTATATTTTTATATTTTCATCTTAATTTATAAAAAGTATTATTTTTTTTTATAAATTAGTCTTTTTTTCTTTCTTAAAAAAAAAAGTGAAAATATTTAATAGTATTACTCTTAAATTAATTTATATAGTTTTTTTTTTTCAACTTATTAAAATAGTATTTATTTTTTTTTAAATAATTTTGTTATGTAGTTGATTTTTTTTTATTTTCAGGTAATAAATAGCCAAAAGATTATTTTTTAATTATTAATATAATTTTATATTGATAATTTAAATTAGATATTTATTATTTTGATAATAAATGATATTATTTTGATATTGAATATTGATTATAACATAAAAGGTATGAACTATTATAATAGTAGTTTTAATTAAATAAGAAGAAAATTATTCATATAATAAAATAAGTATTTAATATAATAATATTTAAAAAGTATGAATAATTTCTTATTTTAATTTTAAATAAAAAAATTATATATATTATTATAAAAAGTAAAAAAAAAAATAATAAATATTGTAAAAGTAAAAATAGAGAAAAAAAATTTTTTTTTGAAAGGGAAAAGATAATTTATATAAAGTTTTTTTTTTTTTTTTTTAATAAAGCGTTTATTAAGAATAATTTAATTTAATAATATATAATAAAATATATTATTAATTAATTATTATATATTATTCATATTAATATTCAATTGTTATCATTATGATAATAATTATATAAAATATATAAAATAAAATGGTGATTTATTTTTAATTATAAGATATAATATAATATAATATATAAAAAATTAATAATTAGTTAATAGTAATAAATTAATAATGCATAATTTATATTAATTACAGTATATTCTAATATATAATATTAATTGAATTATTCAATATATTATTTTTTCATATGTTAAAAATGACTTATCATAACCAAAAATGAAATAATAAAAAAAAAATATTCAATATTTATATATATTATTAATATATTAGAATTTTAATTATTATATAAATTATGATTAATTTAAATATACCATATTATATATTAGAGTGTAATTTCCAATAAATTTATGAATTTAATTTAAATGCTATATATTCTTAATATAAATGATTTTCTTTATGTGAGAATAATAGAATAGAATATATAAAAAAAATCAATTATTATTATAATATAACATATAATATTTGTCTTATAATAAATTATTTATTTATTATATGTATTATTTATTTATAATAATTATAATAGTTATAATAATAAAATAAGAATAATGATAATAATATTAAATGTAACATTTTTTTTACTATTATATTGTATTAGAATAGAAAATGATTAGGATTTAAACAATAGTTTTTTTTATTATAGTAGAAAATGAAAATATAAAAAATGTATAGAGTCATAGTTTAATAATTAATAAAAATTTATTATAATAATGATATGAAACGGATAATAATGGATAATCAAAAAATATTATTTTCTTAATACTAAAATTATAGAATAAAGTTTATTAAAAAAATAATAATATTTAATAATAACTATAAATATTATATAATAATAAATATTATATAATAATTATAATAATAATAATATTTAATAATAATAAATTTACTACTATATGATAATCATATATAATCATATAATAATAATAATAATAAAAAGCTTAATATTATGTTTTATTTATTTTATAATGTATAGAATATTATGAATAATATTAATTTTTATTATGGCTTAATGGTTACAATACTAATTAAACAAAAATTTTGTACTCTTTTTTTTTTTTTTTATTGCAGAGTAAATAGCATTTCTATTATTATTATTAATTATTATTATTATTATAAAGTGTTATTTCTTCTTCTTATTATTATTATTATTATTTATAATTTATAATAACGTTTTTTTTTCTATTTATTTATTTATTGTAAAACCTGTAAATCAAAAAAAAAAAAAAATTAATATAAATTTGGCTAAATTCTTATGCATTATATATTATAGTATATTGTAATATATAAATATTTATTAAAAGGTAATATAAATATATTAAAATATAGATATTAATCAAAGTATAATTTCTTTGTGTAATTGTAATATATTGAAAGATAAAATAATATTTATTATTCAATATATTAATTTCAATTGAAAATAAATGCATACATACAATAAAAAAAAAAAAAGAAAATGGAAAAAATAATTAAAAAAAAAAAAAAAACTAAGCCTTAATTTTTTTATTTCAAAAAAAAAAAAATATTTTGAAATAATTATTAATAATAATTATAAATTATAAATTATTATAAAATAAAAAAATACAAAAAAAAATGTTTTTTAATTATTTATATTTAACTTTATTTATTTATTTATTATATTATATTTATTTATTTATTATATATATATTTATTTATATATAAGATATTATCTAAGTCATTAAACATTAATATTAATATTAATAATAATAATAATTTTTATTTTTTTTTGCTAAATAAAAAAATATTTTAATTAATGTTAAACTACCATAAATAGAAGGATTCTTCAACATTTGTTTTTTTAACCACGATTTTTTTTATCATAAAAATTTGGTGCATTAAATTTTATTAATATTTCTTTTATTATTATTATATTAATATAATATAAAAATTAAAGAATAAAGAAAATAATATAAAGAATATCTTTTTTTTTTTTATATTAAAAATAATCATTTTATTATTTTCATTATTTTCATTATTCATTTTATCATGGTTAATGATTTTATTCTTAAATGATGATGACTTTTATTACAAAAAAAAATACTTGACTAATGATTTAATCACGTTTTTTATATTATCTATTAATTTTCTATTTATTATTATTAATTATATTCATTTAATAATTAATTATTTTCTTTCTTTTCTTTCTTTCTTTTTTTTTTTGTTTCTTTTTTTTTTTTTTTAATTTTTAATTTTAGTTTTTTCTACTTTTTCTACTTTTTATTTTATTTCATTTTACCTGTCTCATGATTATGTTTTTTTTTTATATTCAAATATTCAAATATTCAAATATTCAAATATTAAATTCTTTTTTTTTTGGTTCTTTTTTTTTTACTTTCTATTTTTGGTTATTTTATGTAACAGTAAAAAAAAAAATAAAAATTACAGAAAAATTAATATTAATAATAAGCATTAAATTCTACATATATTATATAATATATATTATTTATATTAAAAGATAATCCTTTTTTTATTTTATTTTATTTTATTTTAATAATTGAATTTTTTATGGTATATTATAGTATTTAAATAATATAATGATAATTAATTGTTATTTTATTTAAAACTATTTTTTTAATTAAAAACAGTAAATTGAAATATATTATTAATTGTATTATCAATATAAATTATGTTTTATGCAAGTGAATCTCAATCATTCTTTCTATATTTAGTTAAAAATAAAAAAGGAAAAAAAAAAAAAAAAAACAAAAAAAAAAACAAAAACAAAAAATAAAAAAAAAAACAAAAATAAAAACAAAAGAATAAAGAATTTTTAATTAATAATATATTTTATATATATTTGAATTGATTTATAATATATAATATTATATAATAACATTATACTAATAAAATAATAAAGTATTTTTTTAAGACTATTACAAATTTTTTTATTTTTTATTTATTTAATATAAAATAAAGAAATATGTAATAATAATAATAATAATAATAATAATAATAATAATAATAATAATAATAAATAAATTATGGATTGTAAATTGTAGATTGGATTAAGAAAATAATCAATAGTTCAATATTATAATTCATAGTATTAAGTATGGTTAATTAAGAAAAAAAAGGTCATTATGTAGTTAATAAATAAAAAGTTATTATTAGTTCATTATTAATACAAAAAATACTAATATTTATTTAAACCACTGATGTCATTTTTATTATTTAAAGACTTTTCTTCTTTTCTTTTATAAAAAGAAACCAAAATAATTTAATAAGAATTATTTAATGATTATTATTATGATAAAAAATTTTTTATTGTGATATAAATATGAATACATCAACAAATACATATTACATCAAATGATTACGTAATTGTTACATTTAAAATTAATCATTTTTAATGTAACAAAAAAAATATATTTTTTTAAGTTATTAACTTAAAAAATTGTTTTAATGTAACAAATTATTAATAAATAAAAATAAATAAAATTTTAATAATATTAAATAGTAATAATAAGAATCTAGTAATTATTATATAATTATTAATTACATACATTTTCAATAAATAAATAAATAAATAAATAAATAAATAAATAAATAAATAAATAAATAAATATTAAATAAATAAATAAATAAATTAATAAATAAATAAATAAATAAATAAATGAATAAATATTAATTATTAAATTATTTATCCATAATTAAATATATTAAAACAACATGATTATAAATTAAATAATAAATATTTTTATATTAACATTTATACAATGATGTACATAAATAAGGATATGTTTTATCAACAATAAAATAATATAAAAAGAGAATAAAAAAAAAAAAAAGACTAATCATAAATATAAAATAAAAAAAGACTAATCATAAATATAAATAAATAACAAAAATAAAAAAATTGTATATCTTTATGACATAGATTATAATAGATGTTAATTCTTATTATACATTAAAAATTAAAAATAAAATATATAAAATATCTATTTTATTAATAATATATAGAAAGGAATAAAATAAAGATATTTTATATTTTTTTTTCCTATTTTATGTAAAAAAAAGTATGACTAATCTTTTTTATTATCAAAAATTATAACCATGAAAGATTGAAAGTTCTAAATAATAAATAAATAAATAAATAAATAAATAAATAAATAAATAAATAAATAAATAAATAAATAAATAAATAAATAAATAAATAAATAAATAAATAAATAAATTAATAAATAAATAAATAATTTAATGAATAAATAAATAAATTAATAAAATTAATAAATAAATAAATAAATAAATAAAATTAATAAATAAATTAATGAATAAATAAATAAATTATTATGGATTAATATAAATACAAATATATTCTAAATATATTATATTTAATTTATATCATATATTATTTTATAAGTTAATATTAAAAAAATATAATCAATTAAATTATTATTTATTTAGTATTATAATTAATTTTTAATTAAACTAAAATGGAAATAGAAAAAAAATTAAATATAAACAAAAATGAAATAATTATAATCATTAATTTATTATTTATTATTAGAAAATAGAAATTGAAAAATTTAAAAAAAATTTTTTTTTAAAACGGCCTACCACACAACGGAAAGAAAGATTATATTCATTTTTCATTTTATAATATTTATATATTATAAATAAAAAGAATACAATTCTATTAGTCATTTATTGTATGATTATTTAAATAGTAATACTATTACTTTTTTTTTTATTATCAAAACCTATCAAAGCGGATTAATAATAATAAATAATAAAAGAATTTTTCAATTGTAATAATATAATATATTAAATATATTATATAACAAAATAAAAAAAAAATATATATTTTTCATTTTCTTTTTTTATTGTATCTACCGTAACATTTAGAATATATATAAAAAAAATATTGTTTAAAATATTAATATTAAATATTTTACCAATAATGACTTTTAGAAATATATAATTATATATTTATATAATAATTATTCTCCATTAATAGTAATAATTTGTAATGAATAGTATTTATTTAAATCCACTATAAAAAAGGATTATATATATTTTAATTAAAATATTATTAATGTGAATAATTTATTAAGAAAAATATTAAAAGATTCTATTTGAATTTTCAATTAGATGTATCATATATATATATTTCTTTATATAACTAATTATTCATCTATAAATAAAGAAATATATATATATGATACATCTAATTATATATATTATTTAAAAGTTACAATTAATTATCATTTTTTTTATCATATAAAAAAATGATTAACAAAATATATACATATACATGTTATAAATGCTATTTATTTATTATAAGCTATTATTATATAATGATTAATTATTAGGATGGCATTTTTTTTATTAAATAATGATAGTTGATACTATATAAAGTTATAATAATATTTTAAATAATAATAATAATAGTAATAATAATAATAATAGTAATAGTAATAATAATATTTTAAATAATAATAATAATAATAATAATAATAATAATAATAATAATAAAATATATTGAATAATAGATTTAAAATATTCAATTATTGAAGATAAATTAAATAAAAAATAATTAAAAATAAAAATAAAAAAAAATCTTAGTTTTCATTTTTTTTTTTTAATTAAAGTATTATTATGGAAAATTTAATTAAAGATTTAAAATAAGTAATAATAATAATAAGGAAATAGAAAACATATAACTATATATATATATATATATAAATTAAAATATTTTTTAATTATGGACATAAAAGGACAAATTATTTTTATTTTTTTTAGATATTAAAAATTTATATAAAAAAAGAGATATTAAATAAATATGTATAATAATTATAATAAAAATATATAATAAAAATATTGGTTATTAATTTTTTTTTTTTTATTTTTTTTTTCCAATATACATAATATTAATATTTAATAATAATAATGTTATTATAAGTATTTTGATAAAAAAAAAAGTTATTTTATAACTTAAATTTGTCATTAATTATAAATATGCTGTAACAAAAATATTTATATTTAATTAATTAGTAATATCATTGACTATTTTTTTTTTTTTGGCATATCAATATCTAAAATTGAGTCTTATTTCAATAATTATATTTTTAAATCTTTTAGTATTTTTTTTTTTTGATATTAAAAAGGATGAGCCATTATTGTACATTAATAAATAAATAATGACGATGGCTCATCTTCTTTATTTTTATTTTTAATATTGTTTCATTGCATTAATTATTTTTTTTACATTGAAAATTTAGACATGTTTAATGAGAAATAATTTTGTAGTTTTTTTTTTTTTTTTTTTTACTTTATTTTTAAACTAAAAAATTAATCCAATAAAGGCTCAATAGTTTTTGTTTTATAATGGAAATATATATATAAATTAATGAAAAAAAAAAAAAGTATAATTTAAAATGGCGTAACAAATTTAAACTTTTAATTATATTTTTAATGAAAAAAAAATATTAATCATATAAATTATATAATTATATAGTCCAGTTAGAGAGATTTTTTCTATATTAAATGTTTCTTTTTTTTTTTTTTTTATTGTTTTTTTTTTTTTTAAATGACAAACATATATATTTTTATTTTTATTATTATTATTTTTAATGATTTATTTGATTTGAATATTTTTTAATTTTTTTTTTTAATTTACATAGAAAAATAAAAAATAATTCATCAATTAATTGCATAAAAAAAAAGTATATGCAAATGCAGTGATAAAAAAAAATTTTTTTTTTATACTAATCAACTTTTTTCTTTTTAATACTTTTTTTTTTTTCTGTAAATTATCATTAAAAAAAATAAAAAAAAAATATTAATTATGTGATTAATATAAAGATTTTTATATATATATTTAAATATATATATAAATTGTTACATTACATGTTTATGTCATTTTGCTATGATAAAAATATTTTTTTTTTATAATAATACTTCAAATTTAATAACTTTATGCATTATTATATCTATATTTAACTTTGCATGTAATAAAAGTATATGTGGTTTTAAAAAATATTTAATAATTATTAAAAAAAAAAAAAAAAAAAAAAAAGAAAAATTATATTACAAAAAGTTTATATACTGTTTTTTAATTATAGACATTTTTCATTTTATATTAATTTTTATTATATAATTTTTTTTTTTTGTATTATTAGCCATATTTTTAATTTATTTTATTATAATATATAATTTATAGCTTTTTTAGCTTTTTATAAATATATTACATTTTTAGTAAATTATAGTTTATTATTATTATTATTTTATTTTTTTCTTTGATTTATAAATTAAAAATAAAACTATAAACAAAAAAGGCACTACCTCTTTTTTATTTTTTATTTTTTATAATATTATTTTTTCTTTTTCTTGATATATCAGATAATTATGAAAAATTTTATAGATAGAATGATATATTTATTATATAACTATTACCAAGTAACTATAACTGTACATTTTAACATTTTAAATGGTGATTGATTATTGGTAAAAATGTTTAAAAAAATTTTTTTTATTTCACTGAAAGGTTTAACTATTGGTTAATCTATATTAATTAATAAAGATTAGGAAACTTTTTTTTTTTTTTTTTTTTTTTTAAAGTTTTATAGCTATGTTTAAATTAGTGTAAGTTACCAATTTTAATAACACCCCAAAAAAACTTTATATTTTTTTGTTATCATTGAATTATTAACTATTATCTTTTAACAAAAAATTATTAAATATTAATATAACTATCAACTATTATCTTAATTATTGATTATTTAAATATAAAATATTAAATATAAAATATTGAAAAATAATATATATAGTATACTAATATATTAAATAATTGTTTAGTTTTTTTTGCTTTAAAAAAAAAGTAATTTTTCATAGTATTTGAAGTTTATTTTTAAATATATAATTTTTTTTTTAATATTTATTTAATTTATATATTTATTTTCTAATGGAATATATTTAGCTATTTAATTCTGTTTAATTCTGTGTAATTTTATTATTATCATCATTTCTATTTAGAACCATTACCACCATATATATATTTTCTCAATTAAATAAATTTAATAGATATATATATATAGTTTTTCATAAATATGTTTCTATCGAATTATCTTTTTTTTTTTTTTTTTTGAATTTATATCAATTTTATATCATAACTAATATTTTCTTTCTATACTTGGTTTATTTCTCCTAATTATTAAAAAGATAAATTCAAAAATCGATTAATGATAATATTGTTCTGGGTTGGTCATTTCTCTAAAAAATTCTTTTAACCAATAACCAAATGAATTTTCCTTCTGATAAAAATACAATCTCAGATATTATTATTATTAAGACCATTTCTTTTAGTAAATATTTTTTTTTTATTTTATTTTTATCAAATTGAAATATCTGTCTTAAAATAGAATTTAATTATGGGTTTTTCGAGCTTAGCTTTTTTTTTTATAATCGTGTAGATACAGAATATTTTAAACTAATATAATGTTTAATTTTATTTGAGTAAATAGTATTGTAATCAGAGAAACTGATTTCAGTTACATCAAAGGTAATATTTAATGTAATAAGAAATCATGTTACTGATTGTATATAAAAAATTGAATTATTTAAATATTTTTCTTTTCTAAATAATAAACTATATAAAAAAATAATTTGGATTGTTATTGTACTTTAAATTTATGTTGTTTTAATTAGTAATATTTTTTTTTCTTAAGAAAGTTTATTATTTATTTGATATAGTTTTATATTGAAAAAAAAAAAAAAAAATAAAAAAAAAAAAAATAAAAAATAAAGAAAAAAACTTATTTAAGTAAAAAAATTTTATATCTATTTATTGTCTTTTTTTTTTTTTTCTTTTATAATTTTTCTTTTTAAATATTTATTTCATTTAAAAATAAAAATAAAATATATGAATATAAAAAAAATGTATTCCTACAAAATAATTAATTATATATATATATATAATATACATATATATAAATATAAGTTTTTTTTTTAATAGATAATTATAAGAAGATGAGTATATACAGTTAAAAATATTATTAAAAAAGAAAAAGAAAAGAAAAAATTAAACCATTAAAATAGGAAAAATCATGATTATTTATTGAAAATATCTGTCCTGTTGTTTTTTTCTTATTGGATTATTAGCATTAATATATTATTAACCCTTATCCCTTTTCTCTAGTTAGTTTTTTTTTGAGCAATCATTAAATAATAAAAAATGAAATATTTATATATACATACTTTATGTTAAAAAAAAGTATTAATAAAATAAAATAGAACTATTTATATAATGATTAAACATAAAATAGAAATTTTGATAATTAACTCTTCTATATCAAGAAGAAAACAATGTTACTTTTTCTTACTATTATTATAATCTAAATTATTAGTATAATGAATAATTTATATATATATTGATGTTTAAAAAAGAAATTTAAATTTATTTATTTTATTTTTTTTTCATTTTTCATTTTTCTTTCTTTTTTATTTTTTTTATTTTTTTTGACTTGATATTAATTTTTATTTATTATAATTAATTTAAAAATACATACTTGTTCAAAAAAAAAAAACTAACGTTTATGTAAAAAAAAATATGAAATGAAATGAAATAAAATAAAATAAAAATAAAAATAAAAATTAAAAACTAAAAAAAAAGAAGGATAGAGAATATTAAATTTCTTGCTTCTTCTTTTCATCAAATTCGTATTGGAATAAATTTCATGTATTGACTTTTAGATTTCAATATTCTTGAAATCTCTTGTAAAATTCTTATTAATTATTTTTTTACCAAAACGATCTTAGAAGAATCTAAAAGGATATATTTATTATAGATATAATAATCGTAAGAAAGAGTAACATTTATCACAATTAACGGAATAAGTGATGACATGATTTTGATGAACTTATGAGAAATTATTTATATCATTATTTCTATTTATTCCCTTATAATGTTTAATTTTTTTTTGAATACATAACTATTATCAAGAAGAACAATAAATATCAGATAATAGATATTATCTTTATAGTTTTTGTCTGATTTCAAAGAAATCTCAAGTTGTTAATCAACAATAATTAAGAAAAAAAATTTTTTTTATTTTTTACATTTAGTTTGTCTTCAATAAAATTAAGTATTATATTTTTCTCTCTTTTTTTTTTTTTTTTAAAGGTCTTACATTTGAGAAAATCCAATAAGAAAAGCTTTGAGGTTTTCTCACTACAACAAGTAAGGAAATTTTCAAAAAAAAAAAAAAAAAAAAAAAAAAAGAAAAAAAAGAAAAAAAAAGGGATTTTCTTTTAAATAATATCTAATAGTGAAATTAAAAAAATCCACTTTGAGTTTTCATTATCCAAAAGTATTCAAATTAATTTTTGGAGATATGTTAATGTTTATGTTAATGTCAGTTCTTGAATATTCTTTAAAAGTACATTACTTACCAACCGTGGAAATTTAATAGAAATTTGTATATATAAATTCTTAAGTAAACTACTATACATACTACATACATGATACATGTGAAATTATCATATATTATTTGTGTAATGAAAATAATAATACATGAAGTATGCCTTATTTTTAAAATTTATATTTAATAAATTTTTATAAATAAGGCATTTCATGTAAGTTAATCCCTAACTATAACTATAACTATAACTATATATATATATTATCAGTTTTACTTATAAATAAATAATACATAAACCTTACTAAATAAATAATAAAGTTTACCTATATTTATCGAATACTAGAATATTCTATTATATAAAAATAAAGTTTTTTTTAAGAATGTATTTTATACAAAAGTAGAAAAACACTGTTTTGGGATGTATTTTTATTTAAAATATATGTTAAATCACTAATTAATAATATTTTTTTTTTTATGGCACACAATTTGAACGTCATTTTTATTGAATTTAAATATTAAAATACATGAATCATAAAAAAACACATAATGAAAAAAAAAATGATACTAAAAAAAAATAAAAAACCAGTAAAATATTATAAATAATAATAAATAATACTGGAGGAAAAAAAAAAGTAGTATAATAATATTTAAAAACAATAAATCCATACAAGCAAATTATTAGTATATAAATGTGTTATCTCAATTATCTACAAATATTGAAATCAAAAAATAACAACAAAAACAAAAACAAAAACAACAACAAAAAAAAAAAAGACACATAGAATTATTAATAACAATAATACTAAAATTAACAACAACAATAACAAACACCATTGTGTATATATTTTTTTATAGGATAATATTATTTTATTTTTTTTTGTTATTTTATTTTTAATTATTTTTTGTTTGTTTATTTGTTTGTTTAGCGCAAATATTATTTTAAAAATAAAAAAAAATATAATATTATTTAATAATGATAAAAATATAAATAAATAATAATAGAGTTTATTGTTAAGGATAATGCGTAATATTTAAAGTTTTTAAAACGTTAATAGTTAATAATGATGATATATTAAAAAAAAAAAAAAAGATTAAAATAAAATATGTTTGACATTATTATATTTATAATAAAATATTTTATATTTAATATTTAAAAAAAATTTTTTTTTTGTGTTTATTTCTCGTTTATCATTCACTGTCATCGTGTTTGAATTCATCAAAGATAATGGCTAAAGCAACCATTAATGCCATATCAACATTTGGTGCAATTTCAAGAGAGTAAGAATCTTTATTTGTGAAAAGAGTCTTAGCATCTAACATTTTACATACTCTAGCAATTAATCTGTTTCTGTAATATATACCACAAGAGCGAGAAATGAAATCGCCTTTTAATACAAGTTCTTCCTTACTGTTTGTAGCTTTATTAAAGAATTTTACAGTTAATGATCTAAAGGAAAGTAAACTTGACTTTTTAATAGAAGCAATCTTTTTATTGGTTCTTGGATCGTTAAGAGTTTGCTTAAATCTTAAAGAAAAGTTTTCCTTTATGGTAATTATAGGATTATTATAAATATCATAAAGGTATTTTCTGTCATGAATAGTGACATATTTTCCTTTACATTTAAAGTATGTTAAACCATTAGTATCCTTGATTGAGAAATCATCACCACTAAAACTAAGAACATGTTCCTTTAAAAGTAAAGTTACTGGTTGTTGAGATATGAAACGTTCTTCAGTACCAACAACAGAAATTTCTGGTCTTTCAACATTTCCTGAAGTGAAGAATAAGCCCATTTTTTTCTTATTTATTACTTTTTTTTTTGTTTAAAAATTAAATAATATATAAATAGTTTTTTTTTTATAGAAAAAAAATAAAATTGTTATACAATAATCTTGTTAAAACTTTTTTAAATTATTTTTTTCAATAAAACTTTAAAATAATTTTTTGCGTTTAATATAATAATATTTATTAATTTTAATAGTTATTTTTTTTTGATTTTCTTGTTTTTCTTTTGTATTTTTTTTTATCGCTTTTTAACTATTAATTTATTTTCGTTTTTTTTTTTTTAAATATTTAAAAATAATTTTTTTATTTTATAAATAAAACGTTAAAATTGCTTTTTATTTATAAAACTTTTCTTTCGTTTTTTGTTTGTTTATTGTTTATTTTTTTAAAAAAAAATTACTTTTTATTATTTTTTTTTTTTCAAAGTTTTAAAACAATGGGAATTTTTTTATCTTTTTATAGTTTTTTTTTTTTCTATTATTTTATTATTAATAAATATGAAATAAAATGTGATATATGATAATTATATAATCATATAATTATATAATATAATAATAATATATATAATATTATATAATATATTTATTATCTTTTTATTAATATTATTTATTAATTAATAATAATAATATTAAAAAATACTTTTATTATATATTCAATGTTTAATACATTAATATTTATTTTATTAAATTATATATTATTTTAATAAAAAAAAAAGATATTATACTTAATTAATAAATAAGTAAATAAATATATAGTAAATAAATAATAAATAAATAAATAAATAAATAAATTTTTAAAATAATATTAATCATTAATTATTAATTCATAGTCTTTTTTACCTTTATTTTCTTTTTTTTCATTGATTGTTTTATTTGTAACATATTAATAATATATTTTAATTATAATTAATAATATATAAAATTTATATTAATATTAATATTAATATTAATGATATTTTTTTATATGTAATATATATACTTGAATGATATTAATTATATATACTTGAAATGTCTGAAAATTTTTTATATGTTTGTATTAAATAAATGTCAAATAATATATTATAGTATATTGTTAATAAATTATGGAAAATTATAATATTTATAATAATATTATTATAAATAAATAAATAAATTAATAAATAAATAAATAAATAAATAAATAAATAAATAAATAAATAAATAAATAAATAAATATATAAATAAATAACTAAATGAATAAGAATGGCTAAGAATTTTTTTATTTGTTGTGGATTTATTTTATTGTTGGATTGTCATTTAATCATAATCATATGTCATCTTTAAATTTTTATTTTTTAATATAATTATTTTTAATTGGTTTTATCATAATTATAGAAAGTTTAGATTAATCCACATTTTTAACTTTCAACTTTCTATTTTTTAAACAGGTTGAAACTTGTTTTTATTGGATTTGTTATTAGTAATTATTATTTTTTTTATTAGTAATTATTTTTATATTTCAATTTCTATTTCTATTTAATATTTCTACTTAAAATTATTTATTTATTCTGTTATCCTTATTGTTCTATTATGTTATTTTTTATTATTAATAAATAGTAATAATAATAATAATAATAATGATAATAATAAAATTAAATGAAGAATTATTATATTAAATAATTTATATATTTTATATTATATATAAGAAAAAAAAAATTCATTTAAATAATGATTAATTATTATTTTTAGAAATTGTCAAAGAGTATTCTATAAATAAAATGAAAATGAAATAATAATTAGAATTATTATTTTTTTTAAAATATTGAACATATTTATGCAATCTATATATTAATGCTAAAATACGATCTTGTAACTTCAAAAAACAAAAAAAATATTAATATAATAATTAATATCAATTTAGGGTATTTTACCATAAACACAACTCTGAAACCAACTGATTTTTTTATTTCTATAATATTTATTTCTATTAAATTTAATAAAGAAATTAGTGGATTCAACTAATTTTTTTTATCTCTATAATATTTATTTCTATTAATATTTTTTCTCTATAATATTTATTTTTATCGATTTAATAAATAAATAAGTGAATTAATAGTAAATTAATTAATTAATAACAAAAATGAATAAATAAATATATACATATATGATAGTTAAAAAAATCGTATTATTATATTTATGAAAATATTTTTATTTTTTTATTTTTACTTTAGAAGTTTAGAAAATCTTTTAAAATTAAAATAAATATTTTTTTTTTTTTTTTGTCGTGTGACTAAAATTTTATTTTAAAACCTGTCATTCTTATAAATAAATTAATAAATTAATAAATTAATAAATAAATAAATAAATAAATAAATAAATAAATAAATAAATAAATAAATAAATAAATAAATAAATAAATAAATAAATAAATAAATAAATAAATAAATAAATAAATAAATAAATAAATAAATAAATAAATAAATAAATAAATAAATAAATAAATAAATAAATAAATAAATAAATAAATAAATAAATAAATAAATAAATAATGTAGATTTATTAAATAATTAACTGTAATTTCTGTATATTTTATTAAAAAACAAAAAAGAGATTTAAAAACTTTTTTTTTATATTTAAATATTTAAATTTAAATATTTAATATTTTTTATTAAATATCAAATAAATTAAATAAATTAAATAAAATAAATTAATTATTTATATTAACAATATAATCTAATAAATGTATTTTATTTGATTTTAATGTTTAACAAAATTTTGGTAAAACTCTAAAAATTTTATTTGTATAATAATATATTAATAAAAAATAATCTAAAAAAAAAGATTTTTTATTTAAATACTTTTTTTTTTTTTTTTAAGAATTCAAAAAAAAAAAAAAAAAGAAAGAATTTATAATAATATAAAAAATATAAATAAAACATAAATATACATACCAACATAATATTAATTTAAGAATATTATACTTAATAAATGAAATTATTAAAATTTTATGATAAAAAATCAGTTGAACCTACAGATCATGATATAGTTGTAGTTGACGAGAAATATGTTTTTGATAAACCAAAAGAACTCATTTTAAAAGAAAGTTTAACTGCCTTTTCTGGTGATGATTTTACAATTAAAGATACAGATGGTACTTCTTATTTTAAATGTGAAGGAAAAACTTTTAATATTAGAGATAAAAAAGTTGTTTATGATTTAGAAGGTAACCCTGTATTTAATGTACGTAATACTATATTATTTTTAAAGAGTAGATTGAAGATTTATGATGGTAAGGATGATAAGAAAACTCTTGCTAGTGTAAGTCCAGTAACTTCTATTAGTAGCAGAAAATATACTATAACATATACTAATATAGCTACAGAAAAGGAAGAAACATTAGATTTAAAATGTGATTTCTTTAGTCATTCTTGTGGTGTGTTTTATGGTAAAGAAAAAGAAGGTTCACCTATGATTTGTAAAGTTATAAAAAAAATTGATGCCAAATCACTTTTAACTAATAAAGAAAATTATTATATTGAAATTGCTTCAGGCGTTGATGTAGCTTTTATGGTTGCCATTGCAATTTGTTTTGATGAATTAAAGAATGATGATAAAGATCATAAAATCAAATAAAAATAATTATAATAATACTACTAATAATAAAATAAAAAAAAAGTGAGAGATATAAAATAATAAATAAGATGATAAATAAATGATAATTCAAAACATTTCAATGAAAAATAAATAAATAAATAATTAAAAATTCAAATAATACATTTCAATGAAAGAGAAATAAAAAAATTCAAATAAATTAATACATTTCAATGAAAAAAAAAATAAAAAATTTAAATAATTAAATTTTTTTCAATGAAAAATAAAAAAATTCAAATATTTTGTTTCAATGAAAACAAGAATAGAAAAAATTCAAATAATTTAATTTATTTATTTTTTAATTTGTTATATTTTTCTTATAACATTTTTTTTTAGTAATTATCTGTACAAATTAGATATAATTTTTTAATAATTAAATATTTTAAATTATTTTGAAATCAAAAATAATAAATTTTTGATTTTTATACGTATATATTTTTTTAATTAATATTGGGAACAGAAAAAATTAATAATAATAATAATAATAATAATTATAATAATAATAATAATAATTATAATAATTATAATAATTATAATAATAATAATTATAATAATAATAATAATTATAATAATAATAATAATTATAATAATAATAATAATAATAAATAATAATAATCTTGATTTAATTATAATAATAATAAATAATAATAATCTTGATTTAATTATAATAATAATAATAATAAATAATAATAATCTTGATTTAACTATAATCAATTAATTAAATATATAAATAACAATAATAACGATAATAATAATTGTTATTAACAGTAAAATAATAATAATAAAAGAAATAATTAAAAAGTTTATAAAAACAAGTTAATTTTTTTTTTTTTTTTTTTTTTTGTGTGTGTGTTTGAAATATAATTGATATTTCAAATAAAAATATTTATTATATTAATTAATTAATAGTGATAATTGTTAATCGTAATTAATAATTAATAATAATAGTCATAATGAAAAAAAGGTAATAATTATAATGTATATATAAATTTTTATTAAAAACAACAACTAAAATATGCTTTTTTTTTTTTTTTTTTTTTTTTTTTTTTAATAAATAATAATAATAATAATAATTAATAATAATAATAATAATAATAATAACAATAATAATAATAAATAATAAATAATAAATAATAATCATAATAAAATGAAATGAAGCAATAATAATAATAATAATAATAATAATAATAATAATAATAATAATAATAATAATAATAATAATAATAATAATAATAATAATAATAATAATAATAATAATAATAATAATAATAATAATAATAATAATAATAATAATAATAATAATAATATTGAATAATAATAATAATAATAATAATAATAATAATAATAATAATAATAATAATAATAATAATAATAATAATAATAATAATAATAACAACAACAACAACAATAACTTTTAAAAATAATTAATTAAAAATTATAATTAATTTTTTTGTACTACAAAAAAAAATTTTTTTTTCTCATTATTCTTTATAAAAATATTGGTTAATAATTAGTAGATTTAGAATTTTTGTGGCATTTACTAGCCAAAAAAATTACTAAAATAAAATTTGTTAATATATATTTGTTTTATAAATTAATATAATAACCAAAAAAGAATTTTTTTTAATATAATTGTAGTTAAAATATTATTATTATAAATTATATTATCTATTATTAATTATTAATATTAAAATTTTTTAAAAAAATATATCTATAAAAAGAAGTACCTTTTTTTTTTCTTTTTTTTCTTTTTTAAATAAAAAGTTAAAGAAAAAAAAAAATAAAAAAAAAATAAAAAAAAAATAAAAAATAAAAAATAAAAAATAAAAAAAATAAAAAATAAAAAATAAAAATTAAAAATTAAAAACAAAAAGTTTTGTTTATCTTTAAAAAATATAATATATATATATATATAAAGTAAAATAAAAATATTAATTTGTTAAACAGTATAACAAAAATGGCTGTAGCAAATAATATATTTCCTCCTGACCATGAAATATCAGTTTTTGATAAGAAATTTATATCTCAACAATATAATACTTATACTATAAAAGAAGGACAACATGTTATTGATAATAAAGGTGCTGCGTTATTCGATTGTATTTATGAAGATAATAAAGTTACTGTTAATGATAACAGTGGAAAAACTATATTTAATGTAAGATATAATGAAATAGTTTATCCAATTGAAAAATTAACTATTTATCCAGAAAATACAGATTCAAAATCTTTGATAACATTTAATTTAAAACGTACATTTTTATCAAAAAAATATATTATTGATTTTTTTAATCAAGCTACTCAAATGAATGAAACTATAGAAATGAATTGTCATTCTTCTTTTTCAAATTTTGATATTTATGCTGGTAGAAAAAAGGATAATTCCCCATTGATTTGTAAAATTACAAAAATAAAAACTCAAGTATTAACTGGTGAAGATTTTATTATTGAAATGGCACCCAATGTAGATACTTTGTTTATGATTGCTATTGGTATTTGCGTATATAAAATATATTTAAATACCTATATAGTTACTTCTTGGTAAAAATATAATATTATCTATTATTTTTTTTTAATCAATTAAAATTAATATACCTTTCAAAATAGTATTCCTAATAATATATATTATATATGAAGTAAAATTGATATTCAATTTATATTTATATATATAAATCATAATAATATAATTATTAAATATATATTATTTTATAATTTTTAAAAAATCAATTAAAATGATATAATAAGAAATATATAGAATATAGAGTAGTGTAAATATATATGTTTTTTTTATACAAATAAACAATAATAGTAACAATAAAATATAATTTACCAAAAATATATTTAAAAATTAGAAAAAAAATTAAAACATTTATGATATTATTTTTATTAATAAATGATATTACAATCAAACTATTCATTCGGTAATTTAAATTAAGTGTTTTTTTTTCTTTCTTTTTTTTTTTTAAAGAAATAAATTTTGATAAGGTTATTGAAATTGTTTTGCATTAAATAATAAGAGAAGAATTTAAATATTAATAAGCCTTTTTTTATTAATGTCTAATTCATTCCTTATAATTTTGTTTTCTTAATAATAGTAATAACAATAATAATAATAATAGTAATAATAATAATAACAATAGATAAGTGATAATAATTAATAGTCATTATAGCCAAAAATTCTTAAATAAATATTAATATTTGGAATAATATTTTGACAATATTATTTTGACAATACCAATAATTCAATAATTAATAATGCATTTATAATAACAAAATTTATTATTTATTTTGTTTAATTTTATTATTATGAAAAAAAGTTAGTTTTGAATAAATTAAAATTTTTTAAACATTTATTATTTATTTAAAGTTTCAGTATGAAACATTATACGAAATATTTCAATATTTAATAAATTTAAAAAAGACAATGTCATAATATCTTTTTATGTATGGAAAATATATGGAATTAATATTTTTTTTTTTTTTTTAAAAAAAAAAAGTTTAAAAAAAAGGTTTTAAAAAAAGGTTTAAAAGGTTTATAACTAATACTAAAATAATAAAAGTAGAGAAAAAGATGTTTTTTTTTTTTTAATGGTAAAGACTATTGAAAAGATTTGTAATAATGAAATAATTATAACTTTTTTCATATAATTATATTATTTTATTTTAAATAAAAGTATTATTTATATTATTTATTCTTAATAATTAATTATTTAATTATAATAAATAAATAAAAAATAAATAAATTAATTTTATATAACATAATGGAATATAGCCTAAAATGGTCATTAAAATACTAACTTTTTTTTTCTATTTAATTTATTATAAAAAAATAACATAATAAATTTAGCCTAAAAAGGTTATTAAAGAATTCAAAATTTTCTTTCTTTTCTTTTTTCTTTTATTTTTTTTTATTTAATTAATTATGTAACAATATAAACAATACCATACAAAAACATTTTTAGGTGATACAACAAAATATTATTTATTATTATTCATTATAATTAATTAATTCTATATTGAATTTATCCATTACCTTTTATCCATTCATTTCACATGTGTACATGTGATTTTATATAGTTATAGTCATATTCACATAAATATATAAAACTGAATCATAAAATTTATAAAAAATAAATTTTATTATTTACTTGTTATCTTGCTTTATATATACTTTAATTATTATTAAAAATCCATAAATAAAGACTAGCCTAATTCATACATAAGTTAACCGGAAACTATGTATTAAGCCTAATAGAATTAAAGTGTAGTATTTTATTCGTGAAGCGGTGTGTTAGTGCACAGAAATTTAGTAGGTAAACATCTCAGTACTACACTTGAATATAAAAAATTTATTTTATTTAAAATTAAATAATAATAATTTTTAAAGGATTATTTTATAAAGAAAAATATATATCATGGTAAAATATTATGAAGTGTAAATATGAATAAATAAAAAATATTATTGATTTATATAACAATTCATTTTTTTAAATATTAATTATTTAAATGTTAATATGGATGATTTAATTATAAAAATTTATTGATGAATGAATATGAATAAAGAAACTTTTTTTTATTTTGTGATGTATTTTATAAAAATATTTTCAAAAAATAAAAAAATAATACTTTTTAAATTTTTTAAATATTATAATAAATAAATAAATGAATAAATGAATAAACTAATAAAAACCGTAAATAAATATTTAAAATGAATAAAGTTTGAATAAGAAAATATTAAAAATTTTTTCTATTATTCCTAATATTTAATTTTTAGAGGATTTTCTCAAATATAAAATATAAAAAAATTTATAATAAATAAAGTTTATTATTACAATTTCATAATTAATTTCATAATTATTCTTGTTCCTATTGGCTAAAAAAACGTTTTTTGTAGTACAATTGAAATTTATGTAGTACAATTTGTGATGAATTAAATACAAAGTAATCATATTTAATATGGTTTAAATATTTTGTTTCAATTTAAATATTATAATTAATAAATAAATAACTAAATAAATAAATAAGTAAATAAATAAATAAATAAATAAATAAATAAATAAATAAATAAATAAATAAATAAATAAATAAATAAATAAATAAATAAATAAATAAATAAATAAATAAATAAATAAATAAATAATATTATTTGGAGACAAAATAGTTTTCCTTTATTATCATCGAAATAAAAAAGTAAAAAAGAACAAAAAAAAATATAAAATCTATTTAAAGAAAACATGACAAAAAGTAAAAAACATACAATAAAAATAAATAGTAAAAAAAAAACAAAAAGAAATATTGTTAATTGTTAATTATTGTTTTATTTTTAAAAATTCGAAATTAGATTTTACTTTTAATTATGAAATTACTTTTACTGACAAAAAAAAAAATTTTTTTTAAAAACTTTTCCCTTTTTAAAAAAAAATTTAAAATAAATTTTTTTTCATAATAAATAATTAATAAATTAAATAATTAAATTTAAGGGATAATAATATATATATATATATAAAAGTAAAAGAAAAAAGAAAATTTATAAAAAAAAAAAAAAAGAAAAAGAAAAAAGAAAATTTATAAAAAAAATAGGGAAGATAAAAAAAACTGTTAATTTTTAAAAAATAATAATAATATTCAAAAAAAAAAAAAGAATAGAGTAAAATAATAATAATAATAATAATAATAATAATAATAATATAAAATATACATAATAAAAATTAATTTAATTAAATAAAAAGAATAATTAAAAAATTATATAAGAGAATTAATAAATTTGATATTATAAAAATGAATTTCATTAATTAATTTGTGATTTTTATTAAATCAATCTAATAAAAAAAGAGGATTAAATATTTAATAAAACTATAAAAAATAATAAAAAATATTTTCATTCTTTTATTCTTTTTTAATAAATTACAAATATATATATAAATGACAAAAGGATATCTTAAATTAATTAATAATGTAATAGATGTTGGTGGAAATGAACCACTACTACAAGAAAATGAAGAAGAAGAAGGAGAAAATGATTTTTATATAAATAATAACAAAAGTCCTTTTGGTATGGTAACGAAAGCATTAAATAATGAAATATGTGTTTTAAATAATAGATATATTTCTAATACAAAAACGATATTTTATTTAAATTGCTTAATCAATGCTCGAAATCAACAATATATTATTACAGATGAAAATAAAAATAATTTATTTTTATGTAATATTTATAATAGTAAAAAATGTAAACTTTTCGATATAAACAATGCTGAATTACTTCAATTTCATATTAAAACTACTCTTGATGGTTTAAGATTATATGTAGATAATTGTAATATGTATGAAGATAATCTAAAAATTAAATTTCTACAAAGAAAATCTATGAAAGCTATAAAATATACTATTGAATATTTTAATCAGTATACCGGAAGAGAAGAAATTCTTGATGTAAATTGTACAAGTAATTATTTTAATATTGGCATATATTATGGTAAAAGAAAAGAAGGAGGTTCCTTAATATGTTCTATTAATAGACCTCAAGTTCTTTCAAAAAATTTAATAATTGAAATAGCGCCAGATGTTGATATAATGTTCATGATTACAATTATATTTGGAATTATTGAATTATTATTAGAATTTATATAATTTTTTTCATGATTATATAATTTCTTTCAGGCAAGCAAGCAAGCAAACAAACAAACTAACAAAAAAAAAAAAAAAAAAAAAAAAAAAAAAAAGCATACCAATAAAATAAAATTTTAGTTTTATTTAATCAATAAAATCAATAATATTTTTTTTCTTCTTCTCAAATTTAATCATCAGTTTTGTAAAATTGACAATAGAATATCCTAATAATCATCAGTTTTATAAAATTAACAATAGAAATCCTAATATTAAAATATATTTATATTTATTTATTAAAAAAATAAAAATACAATTTTTTTTATAATATTCCTATTTTATAAAAATGGTAATATAGAAAATGACTATATTTAGAAATATTTTTTTTAGTATAATTTTTTTTTATAAAAATCATAAAAATAATATTACTTTTTTATTAATTCTTATTATAATAAGACTGTAAATAAAATTAATACAGTAAAACAAGAATAAGAAAATAAAATAAAAATATACTATTAAATAATAATAATAATAATAATAATAATAATAATAATAATAAAAATGATAATAATAGTAATAATAATAATAATAATAATAATAATAATAATAATAATAATAATAATAATAATAATAATAATAATAATAATAATAATAATAATAACAATAACAATAAAATAATAATAATATTAATAATAAACTAAAAAAAAAAATATAAAAGCAATATTAATTATATTAAAACGTTAATACAACCACTATAATATTTTAATAATTACCAAAACAAAAAATAAAAATAAAAAAAAAAACTATAACACTAATTATATTGCTTAATAGATGTTTTTTTATTTTTATTTTTTTTTTCTTAAAAAAAAAAAGAAAGAAAGAAAAAAAAAAAAAACATAAATATTTCAAACATTCATATTTATATAGAAATTATTATTATGATAATAATTTTTAGAAGTATTTATATATATTAAATATTAAATAAGAAATAAATAAAACATATGTACAACGTTTAAAAACAATAATAAAAACATTGTATTAATATTTTTATTTTATTTTTTTTATTATTATATTAATATA
This sequence comes from Anaeromyces robustus, assembly GCA_002104895.1. Classification (NCBI taxonomy): domain Eukaryota; kingdom Fungi; phylum Neocallimastigomycota; class Neocallimastigomycetes; order Neocallimastigales; family Neocallimastigaceae; genus Anaeromyces; species Anaeromyces robustus. The sequence goes on along the minus strand of MCFG01000024.1, from coordinate 65,397 downwards.
TATATAAATAAATATACTTAATAATAATGAATGTCATAATAATAATAATAATAATAATAATAATAATAATAATAATAATAATAATAATAATAATAATAATAAAAATAATAATAATAATAATCATAATCATAATTATACATCATGATTATAACTATAATATCATAATAATTAATGATAATTAATAATAATAATAATAACAACAACAATAATAATAATCATAATCATAATTATAATCATGAATATAATCATAATATCATACTAATTAATGATAATTAACAACAACAATAATAATAATAATAATAATAATAATAACAATAATAATAAAAAATAGAAACAAATGATAATAGTAATAATAATAAAAACGTTAGAGTTAAAAATTTTATTTAATAAAGTATAATAATATAATACATAGATAATTCCAATGAGGAATATAAGTATATTCTAAATAAAAATAATAAATATAATTTTTATATATTTATAATAATTATGTATTATGTTGTTATGAATAAAAATAAAGAAAAAAAAATATAAAGTTAATGAATATTTTGATATAATTTTTATAATTTTATGAAAATTAAATAAATATTTATTTTTTTTTTTTTTAAAAAAAAGTTTTATTTATTTTTTTATAATAGTATATATTTTTTTTATCTTATTTATTATATTGTGTTGTATAAATATTTTTTTATTATTGTCTTTATTTATAAATAATTATATACATATTGTTATTTTATGTTCCAAGTTTATGTGTAATTTTTATTCTTTTTCTTTCTCTTTTTCTTTTTCTTTTCTTTATTTATATATGATGAAATAAATTCGTCACTTTGTGAAAACTAAAAAAAAAAAAAGAATATTATATTAGTCATTCAATTAAGTCATTTGATTTTATGATATTAAAACCAATATAACATTAGTTGCATAATAAATATGATAATTATTTTTTATAATAAAATATTCATAAAACAATATTTTGGTTTGAATTATTATTAACAAATATTTCAATATTTATAAATTTTTTTTTTATTTTATTATCAAAAAATTTTATATTACTTTTTTTTAATAAATTGATATATCATATAATAATTAAATAATAAAATATTTATATTTGTTAAAATTTAGTAAGTAATAAGAAAAAAAAAGTTTTTTTTTAAAATAATAATAAAATATTTATTCAATAAAACAAAAACATGGTAAAAATATAAAATAATAATAATAATAATAATAATAATAATAATATATATATATATATATATATATTTTATTTCAGAGACATGTACTATCATGATTTCACTCTTCTGTAAATGATAAAATATTATACAAACAAAGAAATACATAACATCTGTATAAAAGATTATACAGTGTCTACTGAACTCTTCCTTGAATTAATTTCATCAATTCGAATATATGATTTGATAAAGTTCACTCAGAAGACCTTGATATTCAAAATAATATACCTTCTAATGATAATAATATCATGATTAGATATTATTACTACGTTACATCATATTGGTTCGATGTCAAGATTTTTAATGTTGAAGGATAGTAAATTTATATCGATTGAACATCAACTTAAGTTTGTATATAACCAGTATTCGTTTTTTTGTTAAAACAATAAAAAAAAAAATTCTCAAATCTCACAAAGTAAAGAACAAATATTCATATGTTCTGTATTTTTATAAAAAATGTTCAATTTAAATGCGGTATTTATTACTTCTGTTCCTTCCCCTATATCGAAATGAATTATTTTCAAAACTGTTATTACGACAAGAAAGGAAAAAATTAAAATATTTTGATTAATAAAAATTTTTTCATAATATGTTAAAAGTGTAGTTAATATAGAAATATTTTCTTTATTTTATTTGAGAATAATATGAAAAGATTTTTGATGATATTAAATGAATTCTATCTTATTAAAGAAAAAAGAAGCATATTTAAATATCTAATTTTCAAATGATTATTATTATCACTTACCACATTTAAAGGACATCCTCTTGAACCTTTTGAATCTTTTTCATTCATATATGCTATTATTGAATTGCATTTATAATAGTAGTTATAATTTATTTTATACCTAAATTAAAATTAAGATATGGATATAGTTATAACCAAGTATAATAAGATACTTTTATTATAGTTCATTCCTTTAATACCTTATTTATTGGTAAGATTATACTAGTACCAATTTATGATATAATATAATTAAAAACTTTAGTAGATATATACATTATAAATTTGTAGTATCTTTTATTTAAAAATATTTTTAGTTAGTTATTTATTTATAGTACTATTGAAACAGTTAAAATTAAAGAAGAATTCAATATCAAAGAATTAGAAAGTACAGGACTTCGAAAAAAAAAGTAACTAGAGTTATATAATTTGTACCAATTAATAATAATAATAATAATAATAATAATAATAATAATAATAATAATAATAATAATAATAATAAAATAAAGTGGTTATTAAAATAAAATAATATACTAAAAACTAATATATGAACAAGATATGAACAATATATATATTTAAAAGATAAAAAAATATTATTTTTTTTAATAAAATAATTATAATTGTTGTAAATTAAGAGTAAATAGGAAATATTTCTAAAGATATTTCTTAATCATTTTTTTATTTATATATATTATATGTAAAGATTGGAATAAGTTTTATGATAATTGTTTTGATTATTTAATAATGATATTATATTTAAAGAAAAAATGAAAAAAATTTCAAATTTTGAATATTCTATAAGAATTGACCACAGTTTTTAATTTCATTTTCAGTAATATATTTTGGAATTGATAATAAATAATTCCAGACAATTTTATAAATATAATAAATATTAATAAGGAAATATTAATATATTTTTTAAAAGAATAATAATAAATAATAAAGTGTATATTTTTAAGTTTTTTATATGTTGTATACAACTATACTACTTAAATATTATAATAATTAAAAAAATATTAGAAACACAATTTTTAATTTTTAACAATTTTAATTTTTCATAAATTATAAAATTAAATTAATTGGGTAAGGAATTTTTTGTAATATCATAATAGTTTATAGAATTATAGAACATTCTATTATGTATAATTTTTAATATATTATAAAATTACGAAATTATTTATCTAGTAATAATATAAAAAGTATAAATTGAATGAAATTTCACTGCAAATTATAAACAAAAAAAAAAAAAGAAAAAAAAAACAAAAGAATTATATATTATTATATATAAAAATATATAAAAAATAGGCATTAATATTTTTTAAATAGAAATCTTGTTTTTTTTTATTTAATATTTAAAAATAAAAAAATTAATATAATATAATATAATATAATATAATATTCATTTTTTATTTTTTATTTAAGATTTATAAAAGAAAATGCATTCGAAAAGTGTCAAAATTATTTTAGTTTTTACTATTTTGATATTGAATGCTTTATCTTCTCCTATCAATAAGAATATTGATAATAAGTCAAATATTCGTATTATTAAAAAAAAATGTTTAAATAAAGCTAAAAATCCAGAAAAGGAAATATCTAATGATATTAAAAATGAAAACATTAATATTCCTTTTGAACAATCATTAAATTGGGACATGACTCCAGAAGAAATTAATACTTTCTGTACTACAAAGATTAATAGCTACTCAGATACTACTAAAAAGTTATTATTAGTTCCTGATGAAGAATGTTCATTTGAATCTATTATTTCTCCATTTTTTTATATGGAAAATGATATAGAAAATACATTATTTTATATGTCATATGGATTATCATCTTTACCAAAAGATCTAGATGTTAGATATGCTGTAACAAATTGTGTATATTTATTAAATGAAACTAAATTTAATGCAATTGCACAAGTTGCTTCAAAGGCTATAAAAGTATTTGAAAATATTGGTATTGGAAAATTTAGTTATCCTAAAGATCCAGAAGATATTAGATTACTTAGTTATATTAATTCTTTATTTAGTAAACTTAATGTAGATCCAAAGATTAAAGAGCTTGAAAAAGAAATAGCAGACATTATAGTTGATTTTCAAGATTGTCTTCACAATGGTATTTTACATATTATATAATTATATAATTATATATTAATATTAATATTATTCTTTTCATTTTATATATATATTAATAATTATATAAATATAAAAGATTATTATTTTAATTATTAATTTTTATTATTTAATTATTAGTTTTTATTATTTAATTATTAATTTTTATTATTTAATTATTAATTTTTATTATTATTTAATTATTAATTTTTACTATTTATCTATTTAACCATTGATTTTAAATTAATTTATATATATAAAGATAAAACAACAGTCGTTTTTAGTGAAGATGAATTAGATGGACTTTCAAAAGATATGTTAGATAATTATGAAAAAACAACTAAAGATGGTAAAGAAGCTTATATTATTAAAGCTAATGATTCAAACTCTGGTAATATAATGTATTACGCCAAAAATGAAAATACTAGAAGAACTTTAAAAAATATTCAAGATAAAATTTGTGAATCCAATGCTGAGCGTATGAAAGAAATAATTAATATTAGGTATACAATTTTAAAATTATAAATAATAAAAATTAAAATTTAAAAAAAAAAATAATATTATAAATAATATAAATTTAAAAATATTACTACAAATTATAAAAATTAAAAATAATTTAATAAATATATTTTTTTTAATTTATATTATTTATATCAAACAAAAAAATTTATATATATATATATATATATATATTTATTTTTTTTAAATGTTGTTTAAAATAATAATGAATAAAGAACTGAAATTGCTAAAGCTTCAGGTTATGAAACTTTTAGTGATTATCAACTCAAAGATTACATGGCTAAAGATTTAAAAACAGTTTTAAACTTTTTAGAAGATTTAAAACAAAGACTTAAACTAATATTTAAAAATCATATTAATAAATTATTAGAATTAAAAAATGATGAAAAAATTAAATTAAATGAAACAACTAGTGATCTTGGTATGTGGGACTATTATTACTATAATAGGTACATTTTTTAAAATATTTATATTTAAATAAATATATAAATATAAATATCAATATTAATATCAATATCAATATCGATATAAATATAAATATAAATATAAATGTAATAATAATGTATATATAAAAAAAATATATAATTTATTTATATAAACATTAGAATTTATATGGAAAAAGAGTACAACATAGATTATGAAGAAGTAAAAGAATATTTCCCAATAGATAGTAGTGTTTCAGAAATTATTAAAATTTTTGAAGAACTTTACTCAATAAAATGTATTAAAAATGAAAACCCATCAGTTTGGGATGATGATGTTCAACAATATGAAGTTTATGATAGCAAAACTAATAACTTTATGGGAACAGTAATATTAAAAATTAAATAAAAAATAATTAATATTTTAATTTTTATCTTATATATTCATTTATTTATTATTCTTTTTAAATAATAAATTAATAATTTTATTTATACTAATTTTTTTTTAAATTTTATAAAAATAATTTTATTATGATTACTAATTTTTTTTTTAAATTTTATAAAAATGATATTAATATAATTAAAGTTTTACCTTGATTTATATAAACGTGAATCAAAATATGTAAGTGTTTTAATAATATTATATTATTTAATATCAGAAATATATTAAATATTTATTTTATTATTAATAAAATTTATTTTTTTTAATAATTAAAATTAAATATAATTTAATAGAATGCTGGAATGACAATACCATTACGTGCATATACAAAAAAAGAAGATGGTAGTGAAGAATATCCAGTTTCTGCTTTGGTAAAATATTTGAAATATATATAAATTTAAAAATAAATATTATTTATAAAATATAGTATAATATATAGTATAATATATAATATAATATATAGTAAAATAAATAAAATAAAATAAAATAAAATAAAATAAAATAAAATAAAATAAAATAAAATAAAATAAAATAAAATAAAATAAAATAAAATAAAATAAAATAAAATAAAATAAAATAAAATAAAATAAAATAAAATAAAATAAAATAAAATAAAATAAAATAAAATAAAATAAAATAAAATAAAAAAAAAAAAAAAAAAAAAAAAAAAAAAAAAATAAAATAAAATAAAATAAAATAAAATAAAATAAAATAAAATAAAATAAAATAAAATAAAATAAAATAAAATAAAATAAAATAAAATAAAATAAAATAAAATAAAATAAAATAAAATAAAATAAAATAAAATAAAATAAAATAAAATAAAATAAAATAAAATAAAATAAAATAAAATAAAATAAAATAAAATAAAATAAAATAAAATAAAATAAAATAAAATAAAATAAAATAAAATAAAATAAAATAAAATAAAATAAAATAAAATAAAATAAAATAAAATAAAATAAAATAAAATAAAATAAAATAAAATAAAATAAAATAAAATAAATAAAATAAAATAAAATAAAATAAAATAAAATAAAATAAAATAAAATAAAATAAAATAAAATAAAATAAAATAAAATAAAATAAAATAAAATAAAATAAAATAAATAAAATAAAATAAAATAAAATAAAATAAAATAAAATAAAATAAAATAAAATAAAATAAAATAAAATAAAATAAAATAAAATAAAATAAAATAAAATAAAATAAAATAAATAAAATAAAATAAAATAAAATAAAATAAAATAAAATAAAATAAAATAAAATAAAATAAAATAAAATAAAATAAAATAAAATAAAATAAAATAAAATAAAATAAAATAAAATAAAATAAAATAAAATAAAATAAAATAAAATAAAATAAAATAAAATAAAATTAAAGAAATAAAATAAAAATATATATATATTTATATAAAACTAAATAACAAAATTTTTTTGTATAGCTATTAAATTTCTCTAAATCTACTACTTCAGTACCAACATTATTATCTCTTGATGATCTTAAAACCTTAATACATGAATTTGGTCATTTGTTACATATTATTAATATTAAAAGTAAATGGATGACTAACCTTGAAAGTATTCAACAATACGATTATTCTGAAGTGCCATCTCAAATGGTAAATATATATATATAATACAACAATAATGATATTTATAAAAAAAAAATTCAAAAAAATATATTTTTTTTTGTTATTATATTTTATAGCAAGAAAACTTTCTTTGGGAACCATTAATTTTAGAAAGAATTTCTCATCATTATCAAGATTACAATAAAAAACTACCAAAGAAATTAATTGATAGTTTAATTGAAGCTAAAAATGTTGATAACTATATATTTTATATTAAAAATGTAGGTATAAGTTTAGGTGATATAAAGCTTTATTCTAAGGGTGAAATGTCTAAAGATTTTGATATTACTAAATATTGGAGTGATATTCAAAGTGACGTTGTTATGCTCGATTCTGATATCTACAGTGAATTTGGTAATTATAATAATAATTAATAATTAATAATTAATAGTTAATAGTTAATAATAAATAATAATAGTTAATAATTAATAATTAATAGTTAATAGTTATAATAATGAATTATTTTTTAAAAAGAAAAGTAATAGATTATTTTTATTACTTTAAAAAAAGGATCATACTTATTAATATATATTCTATTTTATTAACATATTTATTAAAATATTAATTAGCTCAACTAGAACACATGGTAGATTTTATGCCTTCTACTTATTATACTTATTTATGGTCTTTAGTTTTAGCACATGATGTATATTCTAAAATTTCTGAAAATGGTATTATTAATCCAGAAATTGGTATGGAATATCGTGAGACCATATTAAAATCAGCTGGAAATGTAGAACCAATGGAACATATAAAACAATTTTTAGGAAGAGAACCAAATAATGATGCTTTTATTGAAACATTAGGAGCTTAAATTTATTAAAGCAAAACTGAAAAAACAAAAAAACAAAGTAAAAGCAAAACAAAACAAAAAAACAAAACATAAAAAAAACAAAACGAAAAAATGAGAATTATTGAAAATTCGAATATTATAATTATGAAAATTTTGATATTATATTAATGATTAATTAATATACAAAATTTTTTTTCCAAAATTATAAATATTGTTATTATTAATGAATATTTTTTCTTATATTTTTAAATTTTTTTAATATATATATATATATATATATATATATATGTATTATGAATTTAAATATAAAAAAAATAAGAGGAAAAAAAAATTTTTTTTTAATATTCATGAATAATATTTATATATTATTTTTAATAATGTTGTATGATTTTTTACTTTAAATAAAGAATTATATATACATTTATAAATTTTTAAATAAATAAAAGTGAATTACTTATATTTTTATAGCTATAGAAAATAAAATGATTATAAAAAAACGCCAATTAATATAAGTAATAAAATAATATTATAATCAAAATAAAAAAATAAAAAATAAAAAAAAAGTATTAAATTAAAAGTAATAATATACTAATTAAAGATAGTTACAAAATAAAAAGATAAAATCAAATCAATTATATTAAGTAAAAAATAAAAAATAAAGAATAAAAATAAAATAATAAAGTTGTAATTCTTAAAACAAAATTGAAAATTAGTAATAATACATGATAATAATAATGAAAATAGTAAAAATACATTTTAATAATAATGAAAATAGTAAAAATACATTTTAATAATGATTGTTTTATATTAAAGATTATAATCTTTATATATTTAATTAATTTTTTTAGTTAAAACAAAACAAATAATAATTAATAGTTAAAATAATAATAATAATAATAATAATAATAATAAATATACATTTAATAAAAATAAAAAAAAAAAAAAATAATGTATGACCACACATTTTATGAAATAATTTCAAATTTTTACTGAACCAAGTAATCAATCAATCAATTATCAATTATTATTAAAAAATTTTTTTTTTTTTTTATTTAATGTTTTTTCCTATTTTTAATTTTAATTTTTGCTTGTTTAATATTTATTTTATATATTATATTGTAGATATTTGTTGATTTAATAAAACAAGTTAATATTTTATTTATTATTATATTAAACTATCCTATAATAATAATAGATTCCTATAGAAATTATTGTTATTATTATTTTTTTACTAAATTTCATCATAAGATGGTAACTTATCAATATCATCATTACTTTCATTTTATTGTTTTTTACTTGATCAATCCTTGCTTCTTCTTCTTTACTTAATCTTTTTGTTTCATCATTTGTTTTTACTGTCATTTAACGATTTGGTAATACAGGTTGGGTGACATTTTGTACATTTATAGTATTGTGACCATTATTTATTGTATTATAATGTACTAATGGAATGGATGATGGTAATATATTATTATTCATCATATTATTCATCATACTATTATATGTATTTATATATTCTTGATTATTTTGGTCAATAGTTATATAACTTCGTATATAGTATAAATCATTACCTAATATAGGATAGGACTTGTCATTAAATTTAATGAATTTCTTGAATTTAATGAATTTCGATTAGTTATTGAGACTCTATTTCTTTTTGCAGATATATGTGGACTAGTGTTCATTCTAGTAATATATGAAGGTGATGTTGTAATACGATTCACTCTTATTGAAGAAGAAGCATCATCAATATTAGATAAAGTAGTATGAGAAGTAGGTGGTATATTAAAATCACTTTGATTACTACTTGTTCCTGAAATCTCACTCATACATTCTAAAGTATTAATTCTGAATTTTTCAGGATCTTTTTCTTCTTTATTTCTATGGATACAATAAAATATTATTAAGCTTAAAATTAGAATTCCAATAATTATGCCAAAAATCATCCCTAATAAAGATTTAATAGGCTTAGTACATTTTCCATTTTCAATATCATTTTCATTAATTTCTATATTATTTTTAATTATACCAATTCCATTTAGAATATTAGCTTTCTCAATATTTTCATTTGTACATTCTGGAATATCAATTTTACGAACCGAATTTGAATTTTTTAAAATACAAACATTTGAATTAGTATAAGAACAATTATTCATCTTTGGAAATTCAGTAATATAACCACATAAAGCTGTATTATTTAATTGAAATTGTTCTAAATTCTCTAAATCTTTAAGAGAGTAAGGTACTGCTCCATAAAGAGGATTATCATTTAAATTTAAAATTTTAAGATTGTTCGTTGAATAGGAGAGGTTAGAAATTTAACTTCATTCCTTTTTAATTATTTAATATTTTTAATTTGATTAATATTTACAATAAATTTTATTTAATTTTGTATCTTTTATTATTGTATTTAATTTACATTTCATGTATTATATTTTCTTTTCTTTAATGTAATATATATGTCACATGTATGTTTAATTTAATAATTTTAAATAAAGATTAATCCTAGTCAAAAAAAAAAAGTTGAAAAAAACAATAATTAATTTATTTAACAAAAATTTTTTCAAAAAAAAGGAAAAAATTTATATTATGAAAATTAAATTTTAATATTAATAAAATATATATATATATAATATCTTTTATTATTAATTTTTTCATTTATAAAAATAAATATAAAGAACATATAACAAACAAAAAATAAAAAACAATAAAAAATACTCTTCAATTGATAATTTTTAAATAATATTATTCATTATATAAAGTATATAACATGTATTTATTTATTTCATCATATATCTTTTTGTATATCAATCTATTTTAACGTTTTTTTTATAACTCTTTCTGTTACCAATTTTATTGTTTGTAATTATATTTTGATTGTTCTTAATTATATATTTTTCTTATAATAATAATAATAATAATAATAATAATAATAATAATAATAATAATAATAATAATAATAATAATAATAATAATAATAATAATAATAATAATAATAATAATAATAATAATAATAATAATAATAATAATAATAATAATAATAATAATAATAATAATAATAATAATAATAATAATAATAATAATAATAATAATAATAATAATAATAATAATAATAATATACTAAAAACTAATATATGAACAAGATATGAACTATATATATTTAAAAGATAAAAATATATTATTTTTTATAATAAAATAATTATAATTGTTGTAAATTAAGAGTAAATAGGAAATATTTTATTTTTTTATTTATATATTTTATATTTAAGGATTGAAATAAATTTAAATGTAACATCCTTATTTTTATTATTAAAATTTATAATAAATATATATTTATTATTATTAAATAATCAAAATAATCATCAAAAAATGAAAAAAATTTCAAATTTTGTGTAAGAATATTCTATAAGAATTTACCACAGTTTTTAATTTCATTTTCAGTAATATAATTTTGGAATTGATAATAAATAATTCCAGACAATTTTATATATATATATAATAAATATATATAATAAATATATAAATTAAACGGGAAATATTAATATATTTTTTAAAATAATAATAATAAATAATAAAATAAATGTTAAAGTATTTTATATTTATACAAATATACAATATAAAAAAATTATATTAAAATTTTATTAAAAAAATATTAGAAGAACACAATTTTTAACAATTTTAATTTTTCATAAATTATAAAATTAAATTAATTGGATAAGGAATTTTTTATAATATCATAATATTTTATAGAATTATAGAACATTCTATTATGTATAATTTTTAATATAACAATGTTTATATTATAAAATTACGAAATTATTTATCTAATAATAATATAAAAAGTATAAATTGAATGAAATTTCACTGCAAATTATAAACAAAAAAAAAAAAAAAAAAAAAAAAAAAAAAGAACAAAAAAATATACAATATAAAAAATATATAAAAATAGACATTAATATTTTTTAAATAGAAATTTTGTTTTTTTTTTAATATTTAAAATAACACTAATATAATAAAATATTTATTTTTTATTTTTTATTTTTTATTTAAGATTTATAAAAGAAAATGCATTCGAAAAGTGTCAAAATTATTTTAGTTTTTACTATTTTGATATTGAATGTTTTATCTTCTCCTATCAATAAGAATATTGATAATAAGTCAAATATTCGTATTATTAAAAAAAAATGTTTAAATAAAGCTAAAAATCCAGAAAAGGAAATATCTAATGATATTGAAAATGAAAACATTAATATTCCTTTTGAACAATCATTAAATTGGGACATGACTCCAGAAGAAATTAATACTTTCTGTACTACAAAGATTAATAGTTACTCAGATACTACTAAAAAGTTATTATTAGTTCCTGATGAAGAATGTTCATTTGAATCTATTATTTCTCCATTTTTTTATATGGAAAATGATATAGAAAATACATTATTATATATGTCATTTGGATTATCATCTTTACCAAAAGATCAAGATGTTAGAAATGCTGCAAGAAACTGTGCATATTTATTAAATGAAGCTAAATTTAATGCAATTGCACAAGTTGCTTCTAAGGCTATAAAAGTATTTGAAAATATTGGTATTGGAAAATTTAGTTATCCTAAAGATCCAGAAGATATTAGATTAATTAGTTATATTAATTCTTTATTTAGTAAACTTAATGTAGATCCAAAGGTTAAAGAGCTTGAAAAAGAATTATCAGACATTGTAGCTGATTTTAAATATTGTCTTCAAAATGGTATTTTACATATTATATAATTTATAATTATATATTAATATTAATATTATTCTTTTCATTTTTTATATATATTAATAATTATATAAATATAAAAGATTATTATTTTAATTATAAATTTTTATTATTTTAATTATTAATTTTTATTATTTAATTATAAATTTTTATTATTTAATTATTAATTTTTATTATTTAATTATTAATTTTTACTATTTATCTATTTAACCATTAATTTTAAATTAATATATATAAAGATAAAACAACAGTCGTTTTTAGTGAAGATGAATTAGATGGACTTTCAAAAAATATGTTAGATAATTATGAAAAAACAACTAAAGACGGCAAAGAAGCTTACATTATTAAAGTTAGTGAAGCAAACTCTAGTGATATAATACTTTATGCCAAAAATGAAAATACTAGAAGAACTTTTAAAAACATTCAAGATAAAATCTGTGAACCCAATGCTGAGCGTATGAAAGAAATAATTAATATTAGGTATACAATTTTAAAATTATAAATAATAAAAATTAAAAATAAAAAAAAATAATACAATAAATAATATAAATTTAAAATTATTACTATAAATTATAAAAATTGAAAATAATTTAATAAATATATTTTTTTAAATTATATTATTTATATCAAAACAAAAAAATTTAAATATATATATATATATATTTATTTTTTTTAAATGTTGTTTAAAATAATAATGAATAAAGAACTGAAATTGCTAAAGCTTCAGGTTATGAAACTTTTAGTGACTATCAACTTAAAGATTACATGGCAAAAGATTTAAAAACAGTTTTAAACTTTTTAGAAGATTTAAAACAAAGACTTAAACCAATATTTAAAAATCATATCAATAAATTATTAGAATTAAAAAATGATGAAAAAATTAAATTAAATGAAACAACTAGTGATCTTGGTATGTGGGACTATTATTACTATAATAGGTACATTTTTTTTTAAAAATTAATATTTAAATAAATATATAAATATAAATATCAATATTAATATAAATATCAATATTAATATCAATATCAAAATCGATATAAATATAAATATCAATATCGATATAAATATAAATATAAATATAAATATAAATATAAATATAAATATAAATATAAATATAAATATAAATATAAATATAAATATAAATATAAATATAAATATAAATATAAGTATAAATATAATAATAATGTACATATAAAAAAATATATATATATATTTTATTTATATAATTTATTTATATAAACAATAGAATTTATATGGAAAAAGAGTACAACATAGATTATGAAGAAATAAAAGAATATTTCCCAATAGATAGTAGTGTTTCAGAAATTATTAAAATTTTTGAAGAACTTTACTCAATAAAATGTATTAAAAATGAAAACCCATTAGTTTGGCATGATGATGTTCAACAATATGAAGTTTATGATAGCAAAACTAATAACTTTATGGGAACAGTAATAATTATAAATTAAAAATTAAATAGAAAATAATTAATATTTTAATTTTTATCTTATATATTTATTTATTTATCATTTTTTTAAATAATAAATTAATAATTTTACTTATACTAATTTTTTTTTAAATTTTATAAAAATGATATTATTATGATTAAAGTTTTACCTTGATTTATATAGACGTGAATCAAAATATGTAAGTGTTTTAATAATATTATATTATTTAATATCATAAATTTATTAAATATTTATTTTATTATTAATAAAATTTATTTTATTTTTTTTTTAATAATTATAATTAAATATAATTTAATAGAATGGTGGAGAGACATTACCATTACGTATATATACAAAAAAAGAAGATGGTAGTGAAGAATATCCAGTTTCCGTTTTGGTAAAATATTTGAAATATATATAAATTTAAAAATAAATATTATTTATAAAATATAGTATAATATATAGTATAATATATAATATAATATATAGTAAAATAAAATAAAATAAAATAAAATAAAATAAAATAAAATAAAATAAAATAAAATAAAATAAAATAAAATAAAATAAAATAAAAATAAAATAAAATTAAAAAAATAAAATAAAAATATATATATATTTATATAAAAACTAAATAACAAAATTTTTTTGTATAGCTATTAAATTTCTCTAAATCTACTACTTCAGTACCAACATTATTATCTTCTTCTGATCTTATAGTCTTTGTACATGAATTTGGTCATTTGTTACATAGTATTAATATTAAAAGTAAATGGTTTGCTAACATTGAAAGTATTTATCGATCCGATTATACTGAAATGCCATCTCAAATGGTAAATATCAATAATGATATTTATAAAAAAAAAAAAATTTAAAAAAATATATTTTTTATGTTATTTTTTTTTAATATGAAAATAATATATAAATATATATATTTTTTATAGCAAGAAAATTTTATTTGGGAACCATTAATTTTAGAAAGAATTTCTCATCATTATCAAGATTACAATAAAAAACTTCCAAAGAAATTAATTGATAGTTTAATTGAAACTAGAAATGTTAGTAACTATATGTATTATATTACAGTTTTAGGTATAAGTTTAGGTGATATAAAGCTTTATTCTAAGGGTGAAATGTCTAAAGATTTTGATATTACTAAATATTGGAGTGATATTCAAAGTGACGTTGTTATGCTCGATTCTGATATCTTCAGGGAATTTGGTAATTATAATAAGAATTAATTATTAATACTAAATAATTAATTATTAATTCTAAATAATTAAATAATAATTCTAAATAATTAAATAATAATTCTAAATCATTAATAATTAATAATTAACAATTAACAATAAATAATAATAATAATAATAATAACAATAACAATAATAATAATAATAATAATAATAATAATAATAATAATAATAATAATAATAATAAATAATAATAATAATAATAATAATAATAATAATAATAATAATAATAATAATAATAATAATAATAATAATAATAATAATAATAATAATAATAATAATAATAATAATAATAATAATAATAATAATAAATAATAGTTATAATAATAATAATAAATTATTTTTTAAAAAGAAAAATAATGAATTATATTTATTACTTTAAAAAAAAAGATCATACCTATTAATATATATTCTATTTTAAAAACTTATTAATATGTTAATTAGCTACAAAAGAACACATGGCAGATCTTATGCCTTCTACTTATTATACTTATTTATGGTCTTTAGTTTTAGCACAAGATGTATATTCTAAAATTACTGAAAATGGTATTATTAATCCAGAAATTGGTATGAAATATCGTGAGACCATATTAAAATCAGATGGAACTGTAGAACCAATGGAACATGTAAAACAGTTTTTAGGAAGAGAACCAAATAATGATGCTTTTATTGAAACATTAGGAATTTAAATTTATTAAAGCAAAACTGAAAAAACAAAAAAACAAAGTAAAAACAAAACAAAACAAAAAACAAAACAAAAAACAAAACAAAAAAAAACAAAACAAAAAAATGAGAATTATTGAAAAATTCGAATATTATAATTATGAAAATTTTGATATTATATTAATGATTAATTAATATTACCAAATTTTTTTTCCAAAATTATAAATATTGTTATTATTAATGAATATTTTTTCTTATATTTTTAAAATTTTTAATATATATATATATGTATTATGAATTTAAATATAAAAAAATAAGAGGAAAAAAAATTTTTTTTTAATATTCATGAATAATATTTATATATTATTTTTAATAATGTTGTATGATTTTTTACTTTAAAAAAGAATTATATATACATATAATTATATAAAATTTTAAATAAATAAAAATGAATTACTTATATATTTTATGGCTATAGAAAATAAAATGATAATAAAAAACGCCAATTAATATAATATAGAAATAAAATGATTATAAAAAAACGCCAATTAATATAAGTAATAAAGTAATATTATAATCAAAATAAAAAAATAAATAAAAAAAAAAAGATAAAAGTATTAAATTAAAAGTAATAATATAATAATTAAGGATAGTTACAAAATAAAAAGATAAAATCAAATCAATTATATTAAGTAAAAAAATTAAAAATAAAGAATAAAAATAAAATAATAAAGTTGTAATTCTTAAAACAAAATTGAAAATTAGTAATAATACATGTTAATTATAATGAAAATAGTAATAATACATGTTAATAATAATGAAAATAGTAATAATACAAGTTAATAATAATGAAAATAGTAAAAATACATTTTAATAATGATTATTTTATATTAAAGATTATAATCTTTATATATTTAAATATTTTTTTTTAGTTAAATAAAAAAAAAAAATTTTTTTTAATAATAATGGATAATTGATTGATGGATTACTTGGTTCAGTAAATATTTGAAATTATTTCATAAAATATGTGGTTATACATTATAATAAATAAATAATAAATAAATAAATAAATAAATAAATAAATAAATAAATAAATAAATAAATAAATAAATAAATAAATAAATAAATAAATAAATAAATAAATACATAAATAAATAAATAAATAAATAAATAAATAAATAAATAAATAAATAAATAAATAAATCAGTAAATAAGTAAAATTCTACTTTCAATTAAAATATATTACATAGATGATAATTCTATATATATATATATATATATATATATATATATTTCTTTTCTATATATTTATTAAAATCAAAATAAAATAAAACCAAACCAAATAAAATAAAATAAAATAAAATAAAATAAAATAAAATAAAATAAAATAAAATAAAATAAAATAAAATAAAATAAAATAAAATAAAATAAAATAAAATAAAATAAAATAAAATAAAATAAAATAAAATAAAATAAAATAAAATAAAATAAAATAAAATAAAATAAAAAAAAGTCTTTTTTTTTAAAAAAAATATATATATATATAGTCAAAAAAGTTGTTTTTAAAATATAATCGTATAAAATTTTTTGTTTTTGATAATATTCATTTTGAATTTTAAAAATTAATTAAATAATACAAATTGTTTTATTTATTTTATTTTAATTAATAAAATATTTCCATAAATAATAAAAATAATAATAAAAAAAGAAGAATATTAGAAAATAGTTTTTTTTTTATTCATGATAATAGATAATTTTGATCTTATTAAAGAGTTCATTAAGAACTCTTGTATTGAACAATGTGTTGATTTTGATAAAGATATTGATTCCTACTATCATATTCAAGTTTTTACTCGTAATAAAGATTTTAATGAAAAAGGTCATAGAAACGATTTTTCACATAATTATTATATTTTTAAAATAAAAGATATTGATAAATACAAAAAAAATATTATAACTCTATGTCATACTTTTAATGCTCGTGCCTATTTTGGAATTCGTCGAAAATCAGTTAAACGTGTTTTATTAGGTTGTAATCTTGAAATAGCCAAATCTTTAGCAAATACTTCTAACATTAAACCTTGGAAAATGGTAGAAAGTGTTTCTTTATCTGATTCTTCACGAGAAGATAAGAAATGGGTAATTGATATTGATACTAAAGATATTTCATACATAACTTATATTAAAAATACTATTAAAGAACTAGGTGGAAAATGTTATTATCAAGTACCTACTCCTAATGGAGAACATATAATTTGTACACCATTTAGATTTCAAGAATATATAGAGAAATTAAAATTAGATAATCAACCCTTTTCAAACGTTAATAAATGTTATGAAACTTTATTATATTCAAATGTACCAGAAAATTAAAAAGAATTCAATTAAAAAAAAAAAAAAATTATGAAAATGAAATAGCATATAAAGATATATAAAATTATGAAAATGAAATTATGAAAATGAAATAGCATATAAAGATATATAAAATTTGTATATAAAAAAGAGTATAATTAAAATATATATAATATATATATATATATATTATTATTATTATTAAAATTTTTAAAATAATAAATAATAATAAAACTATGTTTAAATAAATTTTTTAAAAAAAAAAAAATTATTTAGAAAAAAAAAATTAAAAAATTACTAATAATAAAAGATAATAATATGATAAAAATATTGAAGTTATAAAAAGAATACATTATCATTATTATTAATAATGATGTTTAATTTGTTGAACAAGAAGAGATATAAAAAATTTATTATTGACTGTTATATTTTTTTTATTATTATTATTTTTTTTATATCTTTGTTAATTCAAAATCTATTTTGATAATCGAAATAATTTAAAATCTATTTTTTTTATATTTTTATTTATTTAATAATAATAAATTTTATATATTGATAAATAAATAAATAAATAAATAAATAAATAAATAAATAAATAAATAAATAAATAAATAAATAAATAAATAAATTAGTAAAATAAATAAATAAATAAATAAATAAATAAATAAATAAATAAATAAATAAATAAATAAATAAATAAATAAATTAGTAAATTAAATAAATTAAAAAAAAAATAATTTTTTAACCTTTTTTTTTTTTTTTTTTTTTTAAAAAAAAATGCTAAGTTATTATACAGAGTTAGTTAATAAACCAATTAGTTCACCAGGAACTGAAATATTAGTAACAGATAATCAATATATTTTACTTAAACCATCAATAAATTATTTACAAGAAAAACAAGGTGTATTTTCAAAACCTGAATATACAATAAAGAATAAAGATGGAGAAGAAATTTATAAATGTAAAGAAAAAACAAAAAATATGAAAAATGTTAAACTCATTTCAAATTTAAAAGATGTTTCTTTACTTGTAATTCGTGACGGTACTTCTTCTTATATGGAAATTTGTGATGGAACCAATGATAAAAAAATATATGCAACTATAAGTACAAAAAATACCATTGAATCAGAAAAATATACCATTAATTTTTATAATCAAGTTTCTGAAAAGAATGAAACATTATATATGAATTGTGATAGTACTTATCGTTCTTGTGGTATTTTTTATGGAAAAGAAACTGATGGTTCACCTTTAATTTGTAAAATAATACAAATGAAATCAAAATCAATGTTTAATAATAAAACAAATTATAGCATTGAAATTGCTTCTGGTGTCGATAGTCTTTTTATGATGGGTCTTGCCATTTGTTTAATAGAAATGAAAAATCTTTATCAAATGGATTTAATGGATGATTAATTTTTCATTTATAAAGTTTATAAATTATAAATGAATAAATAAATGAATAAATAATTTTTTCTCAATTTAAATATGTGAAAAGGAATTTAAAATAAAAAAGTTTTTTTTTTTTTTTAAAAAAAATTCATTTTATCTTTTTAGAAATTTATATTATGAAAAATTAAATTTTAATATTAATAATATATATATATATATATATATAATATCTATTATAATTAATTTTTTTTATATTTATAAAAGTAAATATGAAGAACATATAACAAACCAAAAATAAAAACAATAAAAAAAAAATATTAAATTGATAATTTATAAATAATACTATCCATTATATAAAATAAATATATAACATGTATTTATTTATTTATTTCATAATTTACCTTTTTTGTATATAAAAATATTTTAATTTATTTTTTTTTATAACTTTTTCTGTTAACAATTTATATTGTTTATAATTAAATTATTATATGTTCATAATTATATATTTTTCTTGTAATTATTATATATATATTTATTATTTGCAATAAATAATAATAATAATATTAATAAAGAGATTTTTACTAATGCTTGAGCATTATTATAAATATCCTTATCCTTATTTCTTATTATTTTGGTAATAATATCAATAATAATAAAAATTTTATTAGCTTTTTTTTTAATATATAATACTTTTAGTATATAATATTAATATTGAAATTTTATTTTTTTTTTTATTATATAATTATCTTTTTTTTTTTTTTTTTTTTTTTCGACTCTCGGCAAAAAAATTAAAAAAAAAAAAAAAATAACATCTTCATATTTTAAGTGAGACATTAATTATTATACTATTAAAAGAAGTCATGAATTAACTTTTGTATTTAATAAAAAAGTTATAAAATTATAGATTATGATAAATAATTTATATCCATGATGAACTAATAAAGAAAGAAAAAAAAAATTAATTCAAATATATTAATGTTTTTTATCGATTAATGTATAATCATTTCTATTTTTAAAGATAATAAGTGGAATAAAAACATTAATCTTAATAGTCAAAGGGAATTTTATTGAAAATAAAATAATACAGGTAATGGAGATATTCCTCATAATTATAAAACCTAGAAATTTTCAATAAAAAAAAAATCTAAAAGTTATATAAAAATAATATAATTTAAACATGATCTTTTAAATATAATTTAAACATGATCTTTATAAATATTAAAATTATTAATAATAATAATTATTAATTTTTTTGTACAATAAGGTGAATTGAAAGAAAAAAAGTAATGAATTAATTATATCAATAAATATAAAATTAATATATTTATAAGTTTCTATTGAATTCATGTATCATAATATAAATTTTTTTTTATTTGTTGTAATGTTAAATATTATTATTTTAATATTTTTTTACATGTATTTTTTAAAATACATTATTTTATTCCTGATCAGATTAAGTATACGTATTAAAATATTCCATTTCTGCTATGGTTATCTTTTATTATAAAACATGAAATCAATAGAAACTTATAAATATTATAAAAAATTATGAATTATTATTCCAAATAATTTATTAAATTGTATTTATTCTTTTTTTTTAAGAGTAATCAATATAAAATTTCTAGAATTTTTAAATAATTTATAAAAAGATATTAATCAATCGAAGCTTTGCTTAATATAATAAAGTTTTTTTTCTTTTTCTTTTCGTGGTATTTTTGTTTTTAAATAATTGATTGTAATAAAGTAATAATAATAAAAAAAAAAGAATTATTTAAATATTATTTTTTTTCATTCTTAAGTAAAAATTACATTTTTTAAATAATTAATTATAATGTCTCATTAATTAACTTTCATACGGAATTAATATTAACAGCAAAAAAAAAAAAAATTTTTTTAATAACTTTATTTAATATTAAAATCTCTTTTCCAATATTCATTTATTATTTATATTTTATTTTACAATTTTTTATTAAATACAAAAGTTAATTCATAACTTGACATTTTTTAATACTATAATAATTAATGTCACTTAAAATATGAAAATGTTATTTTTTTTTCTATCAATTAAGATATATAAAAAAAAATATTTTAAAATAATTTTGTTATTTCTATCCTTTATGAAAAGATTATTTATCATGATCAATCCTTTTTTTTTTTTACACATTGAACAAATCGTTGAATAACCTGTTTTATAGAAATATATAATAATAAATTTATAATAATAAATAAGGAATAATAAATCATAATTTATACTAATAAATATTATATAATATTATATAATAATTTATCATTATTATAATAAAAATAAATATTTTTAATATTTAATATTTATCTATAATAATAATAAAATTATTTTATATTTATATATAGTTTAAATAATAAATAAAATTTTTTTATTTAATATATAAAGGAAAACCAAAACCAAACCATAAAAAAAAAAAAAAGAAAACAATTTTTTTAAGAGATGAAAAAAAAAAGATTGTAAAATAAAACCTTTAAAACTTTTATTTATTTATTTATTTATTTATTCACTTACTTATTTATTATAAGTCTTTATAAATTTTTTTTTTAAAATTTTTTAATAATTAAATTTTTAATGTTTCACAATAGATTGTATTATATTAATTTTTTAATTTATTTTTAATTTAATTTTAATGCAAATGATTTGTTGATATATTAAATTGAAAAGACATAATAAATCATAATAAATATAAAAATAAAATAAATATAAATATAATAAATAATATATAATATATAATAAATAATATATTATAATAGTTTTTATAATTAATTGTAATAAATAATAAATTATATTATTCATATATATATTTATATTTATAAAAATGACCATTTAAAAATGAAATGAAAAAAGATCATACCTTAACTAAAATTATCACACAATTTTTCCCTAATAAAAAAAATAAATAATAAAAAAATAAAAAATAATAAAAAATAAATAATAAAAAATTTTTTTTTATTCCACAAATTTTAATATATTCATCATCAATAAATAATATAAAAATATAATATACTACAATATATTGATATTAATAATATAATATATAATATAATATATAATATAATATATTAAATTTAATATTGGAATATTTAAATTATTGAATAAAAAAATTTTAAATTCAGAATAATTCAATAACGAAAAAAAAAAAATTAAAAATAAAAAATTAAAAAAAAAAAATATTTAAACTTAATATAAATATCAATTTATTTATCATAAAATTTTGAAAAAAAAAAAATTTTTTTTTAAATAATAAAAATAAAAAGAAATTTTATTTATATAAAAAATTAAAAAAAATTAAAAAAAGAAGTGAATATAAAAAAAGAGAAAAGTTTTTAATATTAAAAAAAAGAGAAAGTTTGTAAAATAAATATTTTATAATAAAAAGTAAAAAAAAAGAGAAACAAAACTAATAAGAATTAAAATTGTTATTTATAATATTATATTAAAAGATTTTAAGTCAGTAAAAGTAAACAACAATCAGTTTAATAGTTGTATCTATCCATTTAAAAAAAAAAAAAAAGAAAGTGTAATATTTTTTAAAGTTTTCCTTTTTTTTTTTTTTAAGATATAAGAAAATATTATAAAAAAATGTTTATGGTTAAAAGTTATGCAGTAAATAGTATTATACAGCCAAGTCTTCCAGTTGTAGTAATAAATAAAGAATATAGTTATAAACAACCTGTTGCTTTATATGTAAAAGAAAATTTATTTTCATTATCCGATGATGAATATATAATTAAAGATGATAATGGTCATTCTTTTTTAAATGTAAAGGAAAAAGTAATAATGATGATAATAAAATAATTTTATATGATACAGCTGATGAACCCATACTAAATATAAAAGAAGATAAATCTATTAAAGGTTTAAAAATATATGATAAAGATAATACTTTTAAATTAATAGCTACTATATCTTTAAAAAGTCTTATAAAGGGAAATAAATATGTTATCGATTATATTAATCAACATACCAATAAAAGAGAAAAACTTGATTTAAAATGTGACTTTTTTGGAGAATCTTGTGGTATATTTTATGGACATGAAAAAGATAAAGCACCTATGATATGTAATGTATTACATAAACGTAATAAGTTTAGTGATAATAATGATCAATACTGTGTTCAAATGGCTTCAAATGTTGATGCTGCTTTAATGATAGCGGTAGCAATTTGTTTTGATATATTAAAACATAAAAAATAAAAAGGATAAAGAAATTTCTTTAAACAAAGTAATAATAATAATAATATTTATAATAATAGTAATAATAATAATAACAATAACAATAATTAAATAATGATACTATATAATAATAACAACAACAACAACAACAACAACTATTATAATAATATATATTATTATTATTATAGTTCAAAATCCCATATAAATATATATTTATTCAGTAATTTTTTTGTTTTTTTTTTCATTTGTTATATATATATTAAATTATCAGTTTCATAATCAATAAGTTTTTTTTTTTTTTTTCTTTTTTTATAACAGTAGAATAATATCGTGCCTTTTCTTTTCTTTTCTTCTATACATATTTTTAAAAATTAACCTTTATTCCAACGTTTTTCATTTTTTTAATTCTAACTTAAAATTAAAATTAAGAATTTTTTTTATAAATTAATAGAATAAATAAATAAATATATTAAAAAAATTAAAAAAAAAAAAAAAAAAATAAAAATTATAAAAAGTGTTATTTTAAATGTTTAGTGTATTTATGTATTTATTTTAATTTTTTAATAGTTTATATCTTTCTTTTAAAAATATAACAACAATAACAATAATAATAATTTCGTTATTATTATTATAATTATTATTTTATTCTTTATTCTTTTTCTTGTTGTTGAATTTTTTTTTTGCAAATTAAAAAATTAAAAAAATTGAAAGATAACATAATTAATGAATATTTTCAATTTTCAATCTTCAAAATGTATCCCATTTTAATTCTGATATTGAAAATGAATTTTATTTTTTTTTATAAAAAGTGACGTACAAATTGTGTGCCATAAAATAAAAAAAAAATTTTTTTATAGTTTAACTGCCTTGTAAAAAAAAAAAAAGCAAATTTTTTTTTTTTTTTTTCATTAACATTAGTTATATTCATTTGATTATTTAATTAAATAATTAAATAAATAAAATCATAATATAAAATAATAATATTTATAATAATAATAATAATAATAATAATAATAAAATAATTATATATAAATAAATAATAAATAATAAATAATAAATAAATAAATAATAATAATAATAATAATAAAAAAGATTTTAAACTCAAAAAAAAAAAAAAAAAAAAAAAAAACAAATTTTAAACTCAAAAAATAAAATAAATAAATTAAAAAAAAATATTTAAAAGTACTTTTATATATATATTTATATATATATAATTTAATGATTATACAATAATTCTTATATTTATTTAAATATTTTAATAATAATAAAAATCATAAAATACTTTTATATTATTATCAAATTCATAAAAATAAAAAATAAAAATAAAAATAAAAAAATTATATTTATAACTGTATTTAGAAAAAAAAAAAAAAAAAGAAATAAAAACAAACAAACAAATAATAAAGTATTAAATCTTTTTTTAGATTTGTTTCTATTATTTTCTATTTTTATCAGTCAGTTTAAAAAAAAAAAAGTGTAACATAATTTTTTTTTTTTTAATCTTCAATTTGGATTATTTCTTCTAAATTTAACTGCCTATAAAAAAATAATAAAAAATTTTTTTTTTATTTTATTCTATAAAAATTGAATTTTAGGATTATTCAAATTTTAATTTAATAATTATCATAATAAAAAATACTTTAATATTATAATGATAATTAAAACAAAAAAAAAATGAAATTAAAATATATGAAAATGAAAATGAAAATGAAAAGAAAAAATAAAAAATAAAAAATGAAAATGGTTGTATAAGAAACAATATAATGTAACATTAAAAAAAATAATAATAATAATTATTATTATTATTTATAATAAAAAAGTATATATTTTATAATAAATATATTTAAAATAATTATTATTATAAAAAAAATAATCCATTAATCATTGGATATTTAATATTGAATATATATTATTATATATTGTAATATAATATAATATATTAAAAATTAAATAATTTTTTAATTAAATTTAAAAAAGACTAACAAATAAAAGAAAAATTGAAAAAAAATTGAAAAAAAAAAAAAGTTTTTTATTAATATACTTAAATAATATTCTTAATTTTTTTAAAAAATAAAGTTTTGAAAACCTTAAGAATTACGGTTTGGTTTTTTTTTTTTTGTAAAACAATTTTTTAAATATCTTATTAGGTATTCAGTATTATATAAAATATAATAAAATGATATTAAAAAATAAAATAAAATAAAATGATATAATTTTATATATAAATATAAATATATATATGTTTATTTTTTCAATTTTCAATTTTCAATTTTCAATTTTCATTTTGAACAAATAAAACAAAACATATAATATAATATATATAAAATAAATTTTTTTTATCTTTCATCTCTTTTTTTTTTTTTTTTTTACTAAATCCAAAGCTTATTTTGGTGAGAGTTCTAATAAAACAATTGCTTCATTTATTTCAAAAACTTCATTAATATGTAAAAAATGGTATACGGAATTTTTTAATATTTCTACAGAATCAAACATTATAATATGGAGAATTATTTTTTTCTACTGGTGTATTTTATGGTACAGAAAAAAAAAAGGTGTTTCAATGATTTGTAAAAATTTTAAAAAGAGATAAAATCATCATTATTTGAAAATGATAATTATAGCATTGAAATAGCACCAGGAGTAGATATGATGTTTATGATAATAATAGCAATATTTATGGAAATTCAACAGTTTAAATAATATCTTCTCTAAATTTCAATTAAATGTTTTAAATATATATAACTATTTTTTTTTGTGTGTGTGTGTTATAAAATCAATGAAATATTAAAAGAAAAAAA
The DNA here is from genome assembly GCA_002104895.1 of Anaeromyces robustus. Classification (NCBI taxonomy): domain Eukaryota; kingdom Fungi; phylum Neocallimastigomycota; class Neocallimastigomycetes; order Neocallimastigales; family Neocallimastigaceae; genus Anaeromyces; species Anaeromyces robustus. The sequence goes on along the minus strand of MCFG01000024.1, from coordinate 38,672 downwards.
AAAGTTATGAAAAATAATATGACATATTTATAAAATTTTATTAATATATATATAATTTTTAAATATGTTTTATATATATATAATAATAGGTCAATTTTAAAAACTTATTAATATATATGTTTTTATTTCTTTATTTTATTTTATTTTATTTTTTTTAGTTTTCTTGATAAAATTAATATGAATAATTTTAATTAACCATAATCAATAAAAAATTAAAAAAAAAAAAGTATAATTTAATATTGACAAAGTAAATAATAATGTAGGAGAATTTTTTTTTTAAAAAAAAAAAAAAAAAAAAAAAAAAAAAAGACATTTTAATATAGGTTTCATAAAAAAATATTTATACTTCAATATTTTTTAAATCTACTTTTTTTTTTTTTATTATTATTATTAAATATTAGATAATGATAAAGATAAAGTAATTTTTCTTTTAAAAATGGTTGTAAAAAAATAAAAATAAAAAAATAAAAATATAAAAATATAAAAATATAAAAATAAAAGATCAAGTAAAAAATATAAATAAAAGTTTATTGAATAATTTTTCTTATTTTTTTTTTTTTAAATAAAAAAATAATTTGATTTATAAAATTTATAATATTTATACTATTTAAAATAATAAAAATTGATAATAATTGATAATAATTGATAATAATTGATAATAATTGATAATAAAGAATAATATAATTTATTTATATATTTTTATATCTATATATAACATACTTTTAAAAGATATAATAAATAATAACTTATTATTATTTTTATTTTATAATAATTTTTTTATTTATTATAGTTTATGATATTATTATAATCATGCATCTTTTATACTAACACTTTTTTATATTAATTTACATTTCACTTAGGATAAATTATATATATATATATATATATATATATATATGTTAATTATTATAATTATTAAAATGAATTGTTTTTATATTTTTTTTTTTTCTTTTTTTTTTTTTTTTTTTTTTTTTTTTTTTTTTGATGTCAATGTCAAAATTATTTTAAATTATTAAAATTAAGATATAATATATTATTCAGAGATTAAATTTTTGATATTATAAACTTTATTAATTTTATTATTATTATTATGAAAAATAATAAAAATTATATCATTATTAATTGTTAGGAAAAGATATTTATAATGGTACAATGTATAAAAAGGTTAATAAATAGAATTTTTATAATTAATGGAATTATATATATATTAAATTTTTTTTTCCAAAGTATTAAAATTTAATAGTTGATATTATAAAATAATAATTAATTAAAGTTATATTGTGTTGTGTTTTTAAAGAAGTTAGTTATGTGACTAAGATGTAATTCTTAGATTTAGTTAGATACAATTATTTTAATAAGTAATAATAGATAATAATAAAAATTATAATAATTATAAATTTCTGATGAGTCGTGACAGTGACATGATAGTAAATAACAATTATCATTGTTATTTTGATTTTTTTAATATACATATATATATATACATTTTTTTTTTATTGAAATTTTTTCTCTCATTATTTTTTTTTTAAAAATGAGGAAAATATATGATATATTAACTTGTTTTTTATTATTTTTTATAAGTAAATATAAATAAATAACATTATAAATATAATCTATAATATAATATAAAAAATAAAAATGATAATAATAGTTTTTTTTTTACATATAAATATCTTTTAATATTTATCATTATTATTTAAAAAAAAAAAAAAGCAATTGTTAAAAGCATTAATATTAAGGCTATCTCAATTGATGTTTCTGATGATGGAGTAGTTTCAACATTAGTTAATGATTTTAATGATTATTCTATAAAAAATAATTTAAATATAACATTGGATTTAACTCTTTTCACATCAAAAAATTCAACTGTACATACTACTGGTGACACAATTACAATCCAATCATTATTAGAAAATAAATCTAGAAAATATGATCTTTATATTTATACATTTCCTTATGCACCTCAATTTTCTGAACATTTACTTGATTTAAATAATTATATTTCTAAAGATATAATTAATTTATATGATTCTGAAATATTTAGAGAAACAAATATTATTAATAATAGACTTATTGGATTTGTAATTAATTAATTAATATATTATTATTATTATAATTATTATTGTTATTTTTTTTTTTTTTTTTTTAATAATTTAATGAATTTATATTATATTATTTTAATTTTTTATTTATACACAATATTTATCATTAATAATAATTTTTATTAATTATTTTGTTTTAATTTTTTTTTCGAAATTTGTTTATTATAATTATTATTATTATTATTATTATTATTATTATTATTATATGATTAATTTAATATATTAAAAAGCCAATAAATAGATCTTTTACAGTATTATATTCAAACAAAAAATTATTAAAAGATTATAATAAATCTATACCAAAAACATGGGAAGAATTATTGAATACCACTAATTATATTTTAGAAGAAGAAAGAAATAAAGGTCATACTAGTTTATTAGGTTTAACTGGACTATTTGGAGGTAAATATATCAATTCAACATTTTTACATTAAAAAATAATTATATAAATAAAAAAAATTTTTTTTATTATTTTTATAATTATTAAACAACCATTTATTACATAAATTTTATTTTAACAAATATAATAAAATTTTTTAAATATTATATTTTAATTTTTTTTTTAAAAAAAAATTAAAAAAGATGATAGTGGAGGTTCAGTTACCATTTCTGAAATGCTTGGTTCTTATCGAAAAACAATAAGTTCGGATTATCCAGATTTAACTAGTCAAGAAGCAGTTGATGCACTAGAAATGTATAAAAAATTATTAACTGTTGCTTCATCAGGTATTACAATAAATTTTTATTATATATTATATATTATATATATGTGTATATAATAATAATAATAATAATTATAATAAATTATAATCATAATCATAATCACAATCATAATCAAAATATTAATAATTATAATCATCATCATCATCTTCTTCTTCTTTTTCTTCTTCTTCATTATCAACGTCATAATAATAATAATAGGATATGAAAGTATCTTTAAGACTATTTATATTGGTGATTCTATATTTATAAAATATTGGAATTATGAAGATTTATACCCATTATATGAAATTTCAGAACTACCCGGTTGGAAAGAAGGGATATCTGTTTCTAATATAGGAGGATTAGATATTGGTATAACTAAATATACTGATAAAGAAAATATATTAGCATCTATTAAAGTATTAGAATTTATGTTTTCAAAAGAAGAACAAAAAGAAATGATTTTAAAAAAGAAAATATATACAGGAATAAAAGATTTATATGATGATGATGATGTTTGTTCTATTGTAAAATGTAATTTTTATAAAAATCTTCAACTCTTTCCATATTATAATTTTAATAGAAAAGATTATACGGAATATTCTTCAAAGATTAGAAAATATGTTTATGAATTTACTAATGGAAATAAAACAGCATCTGAAGTATTAAATGATATGAATAATTTAAGTTCTATTTGTCAAATAAAATTAAATGGTGAAAATAGTTCCTATGGAATAATCTTATTTATTCTTACTTTAATGGTTTCATTAATTATCATTGGAACATTTTTAATTTTAACGATAGAACGATTTAAACCATTCTTCCAATTTTTACCCATGGATTTTTGGTATATTATCTTATTGGGTATATTATGTCATACCGTTTTAAATTTCACAGATTATGGAGAAATTCTTTCTTATAAATGTACTATACAAATGTTTTTATATTATATTGGATTTACATTAACTTTTACTCCTTTCCTTTATAAATTAATTGAAAATTTACCTGAACAATATCAAAATGATTATACAAAAAAAATTACTAAAAATAGATATATTTTACTGGTTATTCTCATTTTATGTGATATTTTATTTACTTTAATTAAAATTGGTTCGTCAGATAATGTTACAATAGTTATAGCAGGAAATGGTAAAATATATCAACAATGTAAATTAAATGGTTTTTCATCAATTGTCATAGCTCATATAAATATAGGAATAAAAGCATTAATTTTCTTAGGAATTGGATTTATAAGTTTTCTTGAATGGAATACCAATGAAATCAAAAATGATATTCATATGTCCATTTCAACTCTTTATATTAATATCATTTCTATAATTATGATTGCTATTCTTAAATTTTTTAAATTTGATAATTATATTATTTATTGTATTTTAAGTAAAATGTTTAATTTTTGTTTAGTAATATCAAATTATATTGCTTTCTTTGGTATAAGAATAGTACTTGGATTTATTAGAAGGAATGATATTCCTCCAGTTAAACAAGTAGAATAAAATTAAAAATTTTTGTATAATAGTTTCTTTTCTTTTTTATTTTTTAAAAAAAAACGAATATTAATTAATTAATTACAGCAAGCAATAATAATAATATAATAATATATAATAAATTATTAGTAATTAACATGTTTACATTTTGTAATAATAATTTACCATTTAACCTAATTTATTTCATAATTAATAATATTTTATTTAATAATATTATATTTCTTAACTTTTTTTCGAAAAGTTAAGAAACATAATATATATATATAGAATTATAAATTATAAATAGATATAGCTATTATTTATTTTATTTTATTTTATAAAATATAATAAAAAAAAATAAAAATAAAAATAATATATACCAATAATTATCATTAATTATAAAATTTGTCAATAATTTTTTAGAGTTATGATGAAATAAATGAAAATATTTTAAAAGAAATAATTACTATGTAATATTTGTGTATGGGATACACTAGGAATATGTTTTCTTTTAATTTAAATTTTTAACATCTTAAAGCTAAAATATGTAACATTTTTTTTTTTTAATATTTTAAATAATGTGGCGTTAATTTAAAATTCTTAATTTTTAAGTTTTTATTTAATCTTTTATTAACCACATCTTAAATAATAAAATTTAAAAAGTTAAAAAAAAAAAAAAAAAAGTATTTACACGAAACAGAAATATTATAAATACAAGCTTTACTGAAAAACAGTGGTAAAGGTTGATTATTCATTATTAGAGATTACTAGAAATAATAATACTGAAATGATTGAATTATTAGAGGAGTATACCATTTAAAAATGTGATATTATTTTGAATATTAAATAAAAAAAAAAAAATAACTGGAATGACTATCCATTATTAGCGACTACTAAAAATATTAAAAATGTAATAATTAAATTATTAAAGGAATATCCCTGTAAAAATAATATTATTGGATAATCTATATGAAAAGATACTTCAGGCTTATCATGAAAAAGCAAAAAATTTTATTTCTATTATTTGTTTGTTTGTTTGTTTGTTTGTTTGTTTGTTTGCTAATATAATAATTAAATTATTATTATCATTATAATTAAAATAATATTATTAAGAAATATACTTAATTCAAAAAAAAAAAAAAAAAAAAAAAAAAAAAAATACAAGATATTTAAAATTATATGTATATATACATGTTGTTTTTCATGTCATATTTATTTATATTTAGTAACATTTCATTGATAGTTTTAATATTTATGAATATTAAAGCAATTTTTATATAGTTATCTATTGATTATTCCTATATCTTTATAATAAAATTTTTCATTAATTATTATTATAATTTTTTGATAATAAAGTTACTGATATTTTATTTATTAAAAATGTATTTATTAAATGATAGAATTATTTATTAAAAGATTTTTTTAATCTTATAATGAATAGAACAAACCAATAAATAAATAAATAAATAAATAAATAAATAAATAAATAAATAAATAAATAAATAAATAAATAAATAAATAAATAAATAAATAAATAAATAAATAAATAAATAAATAAATAAATAAATAAATAAATAAATAAATAAATAAATAAATTATTTAGAGAAAGAAAATAAAATTAGGAAAAATTTTTTTTAATTTTTATTTTTTAATAATAATTTTTTTTTTTAAATTTTATACATTCGTTTTAATTATCTAAAATTTCTCATTAAAAAAAAAAATAATAAATAAAAATAAAAATAAAATGAAAATATTAACCTATGATAATAAAGTAATAAGTAATCCACCTAATGGTATTATACCATATGATAAAAATTTTACTTTTCAACAACCTGTTACTTTATTTTTAGAACAATTTTTGGAAGAACCTAAAACTTCAAAATATGATTTTGTTGTTACAGATAATAAAGATGTTGAATATTTTAAATGTTTAAAAACTTCTCCTAGTAGAATAGTAGTTCATGATATTAATGATAAAATATTATTTAATATTCAAATTCGAGCTTTTCCTTTACAAATTAGTGTTCATGCAGGTGACGATGATAAAACTACTCTTGCTGTTTGTCATTCAAAAGCTTCTACAGTAGCTGAAAAATGTGTATTTGAATTTTATAATCAAGTTACTGAACAAACTGAAACTGTAGATATGAATTGTGATAAATATTATTGTTCTGGAGGTATTTTCTATGGTACAGAAAAAGAAGGTGCTCCAATGATTTGTCGATTAAGAGAAATGATGGATGCTAATTCTTTTATGACTCATTTAAATAAAAAATTTATAATTGAAATTGCTGCTGGAGTAGATAATACTTTGATGATTGCTCTTGCTATTTATTTTGCTGAAATGAATTATCATTCAAGGAAAAATAGAAAAAATTTTAGTGATTTAACTCGTTAATAAATAAATAAATAAATTTAAAAAAAAAAGAATTAAATTAAATTAAAAATAAATATTTTAACAAAAGTAGTAAATGAATCAATAATAAATTGAATTTTTAATAATCACAATAATTAACAATAACAACAACAATAACAATAATAATAAAATAATATAATTTATTAAAATGAGAACATAAATCATTGAAAAAAAAAAATTGAAATATCATAATAAAGTTAAAAATCAACGAATCATAATGATAATGTTATTTTTTTTTTAATGTGATAATAGTTTTTATTACATAAAACAAAAACTGTTATATATTAAATATTTAATTTTATATATAAACATTAATAATTTAAATATTTTTATATTTATTATTATTAAACTTGATACATTTCATTGAACATTAAAATTTAATTATTATTAATTTTTTTTAATATTTTTTTTTTTTTTAAAAAAAAAAAAAGAAAAAACCACCTTTAATTTATCTATAATAACAATATTTAAAAATTATAATTATATATTATAATTTATCCAAAATCTACCTATAATTAATTTGATTTATTTCATATTAATTAAATATACCTAATAAAATATTATAAAATAATTAAAATAAAATATAAACAAAAAAATAAAATAATAAATAAAAATACAATAAAATAAAAAAAAAAATAAATGGAATTATTATAAATTTATATTACTTTTAAAATCATTATTATTTTATAAATAACGTTGTTTCTTTTTTTTATTTACTATATTATATTATATATTATAGAAGTTCAGATTTTTTGTGTTAGATGAAAAATAACACAAGAGTTAAATTTATAATAAATTTACATATATATGTTTATATTGTGGCTTATATAGATAATCTAATAGTGTAACACTATAATAAACCAAGTTAAAATTCATTTTCATAAGATAAATTTACATGTATGTATATACATTGTGGCTTTTATATAAAATCTAATACAATAGGTTTCTTTATAATTTTAACATGCCTATTTATTTCATAATGTTTCACATATTCTATATAATTTATTATTTTTATTTAATGAATTTTTTAATATTTAATAAATATTAATTTATTTTATTTGTTTATTTAATTATTATATAATTATTGATTTCTCGATAATTTTAATTTCAAAAATTGAAATTTTATTTTTACTTTTATATATCAATTATTAAAAAAAAAAAATAATAAAAAAAATAAAGAAAAAATAAAGAAAGAAAAAAAAAAAAATGAAAATAAAAACTTATGATGAATATAAATTAGGTGAACCAAAGAATAAAGTTATTGCAGTAAGTGATAATTTTATTTATGAAAATGCAAAAACATTATTTTTAAAACAACATTTAGATAAAGATGGGTCATCCTCATGTGATTTCACTATTACAGGTATAAAAGGTAATACCTATTTTACTTGTAAAAAATCTTGTCAAAAAAAAGTTATTTATGATGTTGATAATAATCCAGTATTAAATATAAGAAATAAATTAATTTTCCCACATATATCTTTTTATATGGGAAAAGATGAAAGTGATATTATTGGATCAGTTCAATCTGATAGTAAATTTGTAGAACTTCATAATAAGGCTATAGATAAAATGGAAGTTTTAAATGTTATGAATGATAAATTTAATTGTTCTTGTGGTATTTTTCAAGGAAAAGAATCTGAAAATGCACCAATGATATGTAAAATAAGAGAAATTATGGATTCAAATTCTTTTATAACATATAGTGATAAGGAATATTCAATTGAAATAGCAGCTGGTATTGATATTACTTTTATAGTAGCTTTAGCAATTATATTTGCAGAAATGAACTTTTCTACAAGAAGTTATAGAATAAAAGATACAAATTATCAAGACAATTATCATTATTAAAATATTATAAGGAATAATTATTAATAATAATTTATAAATAATAATAATAATAATAATAATAATAAAAATTAATAATAAATAAATAAATATATTTTTAATATAATTATTGTTTAATATATATATATATTACACATATATATTTATGTCACTTTTATAATAGATGATTTTAATGAATATCTTCTTTTTACTATCAAAAATAATAAAAAAAATAATTATATAATAAATAAAAATTAATGAACAAGTAAATCTATATTAAATAAATAAATAAATAAATAAATAAATAAATAAATAAATAAATAAATAAATAAATAAATAAATAAATAAATAAATAAATAAATATGTATATGTAATATATGTAATATAATATAAAAATTTATATTAAATAAACAATCCCTCTAACTCTAAATAGAAAAATTTTAAAAATTTCATTTTATATATGAATAAATATTAATAAATATAAATGTTTTTTTTTTTCTTTAACAAAGTTTTTTTTTTCTTCTTATCCTATATCATTTTAATTAAAATTATATAATAAATTATTATATATATTTTATATAACAGTTTTACTTTGAGTTATTATACTAAAAAAATAATAAATAATTTCTATATTTAATATTTTTTTTTCATAAATTTAAAAAAATAAAAAGTCTAAAATAACTTATAAATTTTAATAACAAAAAAAAAAAAAAAAAAAAAAAAACAATATTTAAAATAAATAATAAAACAATCAATTTATTGATTTTTGTTTATTTATTTATTATAATATGTTTTTATTTATAATAATATAATTTATATCAATTTATTCATTTATACTTTTAATAACATTTTTTTAAAAAAAAAAAAAAAAAAAAAAGAAAGAAAATTCATGTAAAGATAAAGATAAAGATATAAAGATAAAAAAAAATAATTAAATAATTAAAAATAATTAAAGAAAAATTATTTTAATAATTTTCTAACTTTATTTCTTTTTCTAAATTATTCATAATTCATTATTATTATAAATAATGTCATAAATATTGTCATAAAGATTTTCATAAATAATGTCAAAAATATTTTAAAAAACAGTTCTATATAATAAAATAAATAATAAATTAATTAGATATATTAAAATAAAATCTCTTGAGTTACTGCCGTTGTTTTAACCAGTCATGATATTCTATTGATTCATACTATTTTTAACAACAACAAAAAAAAAAATCATTAATTAACTAAAAATTATAAATATATAAATATATATATATAAATATATATATAAATATATTTATTATTAATTAATAAAACATGTTTTTTTTCCTATGATTAAGAAAATCATAAAATAGATTCGTTTTTTTATTTTTATTTGGTGTATATTTTTATTAAGGTCACTGTTTTTTTTTACTGCCTGAATCTCATATTAAAAAAAAAAAAAAAAAGTAGTAAAAAAAATAAAAATAAGAATAAGAATAATAAATTTGATTGATTGATTGTATAAATAAATATTAAAAAGTTTTATAATTTTATTTTTATTTTTTATAAGATGTGTGAGTTTGTTTATGGCTTAAAATATGATTTGGAGAAAAAAAAAAAAAAAAGAGAAAAAGAAAAAGAAAACAACTGCCTTTTAAAAAAAAAATTTTTTTTTTTTCAATATAAACAATAAATAATCTTAATAATTATAATTTAGTAAAATACATAAAAAAAAATAATAAAAAATAATATATTAAATATTATAATTTCGAATATAATAATTAAATAATATTTATTAAATAAGATTATTTATTTTTTTTTTTTTAATATTTTATACTTATATAATAATTATAATAATTTACTATTATTAAATATTATATATTATTTAAATATTTTATATTTTATTATATATATATATATATATATATTTTTTTTTCCTGCCATAATAATATTAAATATTAAATAATTATAATTGTCATAGATATTTTACTAAATTTTTTTATTATATAAAGTTGTTGTTGAAATAATCAATTAAATTATCAATCTTTATAAAATAGGATTTACTAACAAACTATAAAAGAGAAAAAAAAAAGTTATAAATAGTAAATTAAAAAATATTAAAAAAAAATTTATTAAAAAATAGTAGAAATAAAAATAAGAAAAAAAAAAATACTATTATTATTATTAACTATTATTTATTATTAACTATTATTATTATTAACTATTATTTGTTTTTTTTTTTTAAAAAAATAATTTAATAAAAATTAAAGTTTTAATTTAAAAATTTAAAAAAGATTTCATTTTAATAATTCATTTTTAAATTTTAATTAAAACCATTCTTAATCAATTAAAATTTCTGTTTTGTTTTTGTTATTTTTCAAAAAAAAAAACAATATTCAAATTTTTACTATATATATCGAGTTTTTTTTTTTTCAAAAAAAAAAAAATCAAAAAAAGAATAAAACAAAACTTTTAATTATAAAAAAATATTAGATATATAAAAATATATATATATATATTTTATATAAAATATTTATAATATATTTCCTATTAAAGAAAAATATATATTTATATTAATTGATTTACCAATATTATAATAATTAATAATAATAAAAAAAAAAGATGAGATTTTTAAAAAGTTATAATGATGATCCTATTTCAAAACCAAAGAAGGATGTTGTTTGTGTAGATCAACGTTTTGTTTTTCAACAACCTTTAACTCTTATATTACGTGAAAAAATATTTTGCTTTTCTGGTGATGATTTCTCAATTAAAGATCCTTCTGGTGTTGAATATTTTAGATGTAAAGGTAAACTCTTTTCTATAAGGGATAAAAAAATTTTATATGATCTTTATGGTCAACCTATTCTTAATATTCAACATACGATATTTACTATAAAAGGAAATATTAAAATTTATGCTGATGATTCTGATAAATCTCTTCTTGCTTCTATTAATAAAAAGAGTTTTATTAGTATCAAAAAATTTATTATTGAATATTATAATAAAGCTACTGAAAAAACTCAATATTTGGATATGAAATGTGACTTCTTTAGCTTTACATGTGGTATTTTTGATGGTCATGAAAAGGAAGGTGCTCCTATGATTGCAAAAGTTTCTAAAAGATTAGATGCTAAACTTCTTTTAACTGATAGAGAAAATTATTATCTTCAAATAGCGCCTGGTGTTGATGCTGCACTTATGGTTGCTATTGCTATCTGCTTCGATGAATATAAAAACGAAAATCATGATTAAAAATAATTTAAAGAAATATATAGAAAAGAAAAAAATCAACTATAAACACTATAAAACTATAAACTATTAAACTTTTAAATCTTTTTTATTTTTTTTTTTTAGAATAACGCATACATACTTATATTTATATGTAATATTAATACCATTATTTACTTATATTATTGTTTTTTTTTTATTTAACTATTTTTTTTTTCGATTCAATTAAATATTATACCCATACTTAAAAAAAACTATTACTATAATATTATAATAAATTATATCTATATATATAATAAATATTAAAAATATTTATATCACATATAAAAATATATTAAATAATGAATAAATAAATATGTTTATTTATTTAATTTTAATAGTTTATTTGTGTTTGTTTTCTGTTGTCAAGTTTATCTCTGCCATTTTTTTTTTTTTTTTTTTATATTGTCATTTTTAATATATTTTAACAGAATTGTTAAATATATTTAATCATATAATATTAATTTATTATTATATATAAAATAATATGTAATAATATATTTCAATATATATAATAATGCATACAAAAATAAATTATTTTTTAGATTATCCATAATTATATAAAAAATTAAAAAAAAAAAAAAATAATAATAATAATTAAAATATAATTAAAACAAAAAGTTTATATTTTATCATTTCATTAATTTTAAATATTTAATAAAAAATAAAAAATAATAATAACGATAATAATTATTTTTTTTTTAAATTTCTATTTTTACATTTATTTATTTATTTGTTTATTTCACATTGGTAATATAGAAAGAATAAAAATAAAATAAAATAAAATAAAATAAAATAAAATAAAATAAAATAAAATAAAATAAAATAAAATAAAATAAAATAAAAATATGGGAATAATAAAAAATTATAGTAATAGTGAAGTAATTGAACCACCTAATGAAATTGTTGCACTTGAAGAACGTTTTGTTTTTCATAGACCAATTACTTTAGTTATAGGTGCAAAATTATTTACTTTTACTGAAGATGACTATACTATAAAAGATGATGAAGGAATGGATTATTTTAAATGTAGTGGAAATTCATTAAATATTAGTAACAAAAAAATTATTTATGATTTATATGATTTACCTTTACTTAATATTAAAAATCAAATTTTATCTTTAAGAGATAAGGTAACTGTTTATCTCGGTGAAACTGAAGAAGAAGTTTTTGCAACAGTTACTCAAAAAAGTATGGTAAATGTTACAAAATATACTCTTGATTTCTTTAATCAAGCTAAAGATAAAAAAGAATTTCTTGATTTAAAATGTGATATTGTAGGTAATTCTTGTGGTGTTTTTTATGGTAAAGAAAAAGAAGGTGCTCCTATGATTGGTAAAATTACAAGAAAAATTGAAAGTTCTACCTATTCTTATACAGTTGAAATTGCACCAAAGGTTGATATTGCTTTAATGGTAGCTGCAACTATTTGCTTCGATCAATTAAAGAAAGAATAGAAGAATAATAATAATAATAATAAAAATTTTTTTTTTTCTTAAAATTATAGAATATAATATTTTGAAATAATTTAAATTTTCATTATAGAAGTATTTATTTAGAAGAAAAAAAAATTTTAAAAAGATAATTATAAATATAAAAAAGTTTTTTTTATTATTTTTATTTTATTCAATTATTGTCTTTCAAACAAAAAACACAATTATTATCTATCAAATAAAAATAAATGTAAATTTATTCAATATATTATATACAATATTTACTATCAATAAAAAAAAAAAGTAAATTAAAGTTTACTTTTTTTATGTTTTAAACTTGTATAAATAGTTTTTTCTTTTATAATTAACAAACAATAAATAAATGTAGATAAATAAATAAATAAATAAATAAATATAATAAATAAATAAATAAGTAAATAAAACAATATAAAATAAATAAATAAATAAATAAATAACTAGCTGACTAAATAATTAAGTAATAATAATAATAATAATAATAATAATAATAATAATAATAATAATAATTTTTTATATAATAAAACTAAAAATATAAACAAAAAAAAATATTAAAATCAAAGAAAATAATAACCATAATCATAATATCTCATATATATTATTTTAGAACTTTTTTTATATATATATATATTTAATATAAAGTACAATTAAAACAATTTTATTGAAAATATATAACAATATTGTAATATAAATAATATAAATAATTATTAACTTGAAATGTTTAAAAATTATAAAAAATATAATAATATAAAAATAAAAAATATTGAAGCGTAGAAATATATCATGTCATAATAATATATATATATTTATATCTTTTAAAAAATATATATAAATATTCGTTATGTTTTTATTGTTTTTTTTTTTTTTTTTTTTTTTTTTTTTTAAAGAAAATTCTTTTTTGTTTTTTGTTTTTTTTTTTTTTAATTAATTTTTGTCTAATTCTCCTTTTTCAATAAAGCTAAATTTATATAATTTTAAGTTTAAAATAATAATAAAATTTTTGTTAATATAAAAAATTAAAAAATATATTTAAAATAAATTATATATTAAAAATATTATATAAAATAGGCTTTATAAATTAAGTATTAATAATTAAAAAGAAAAAAAGTACATACTATTTCAATTTTGGAGAAGAATTATATACAGCTGAAGGAATTGAAAAAGTTACATTTATTAAAGAATCCATTACTCGTAACTGTTTTTTAATAGGTTTTGTAATAAGGAAATAAAATGTTATAAAAATAGTTGTACTAGTTATTATATGACATATTAATGTTATTTTCCTATATTTTATAATTTCATTTCTCATATATGTAATGCCTTGATCTGCCATTTGATCAATAAATCCAAGAATATCCTCAGATATTTTTTTTATAAATTGTACATAGGGATTTGCCATAATATCATCATACATTTGTTTAATTTCTTCCTGATTAGTTAAATCATATTTTTTTTCTGGTAATTGATTTAAAAATTCTGAAAGTTTTGTTAAATATTCTACCATCATATAATCAATTGGTGAATTAGCAAGTTCTTCAGTATACCCTTTTATTATTATTATTATTATTATTATTATTATTATTATTATTATTATTATTATTATTATTATTATTATTATTATAATTATTATTAATTTATTTATTATTTATCATTGTTATAAAAATATAAATTGAATAAAAAGGATTTTTTTTTTTATTTTTTTAAAATAATAATTTACATTGTATTAATATTTTTAAAAATAAAAATTATATAAATATTTATAAATTAATATATTATAATATAAAATATTATTAATTTAATATTATATTATATTATATTATTACATTCATCGTATACTCTTAAATCACATTTCCACATTGAAAATGGATGTCTAACACAATCATTATTATTATATAAATTTTGGAAGACATCAATTTCAGATGGTGGTGTTCCTCCATATTTACCACTTTTAATTTCTTGTTCAAGAGCCTATGTTCAAAAAAAAAAAAAAAAAAAAATATATATATATATATATATATAGATATATAATAAATATTAATATAATTTATATATATATATATATTTAAAGTTGTATTTAATTATATTTATATTAATATTTATATGTTAAAAACCTCAAAAGTTTTATATCTATCCATAAGAAGTCTTTCTTCTTCTCCTTCTTGATAATAATTTCTATCTTTAACAAATACTTCTATACAAAACAAATTTATTGCAAATAAATAATATGACCTTCTTGCCTGTATGCATTGAAATATATATTTTTTTTTATATATTAAATAATTATATATATATATATATATTAAATAAATTAAATATAATTTATGATTGTTTTTTTAATAGAATATTTTTTACTTACAGAATTTACTAAAAAGTTTGTTAGATTTAAACATTCTGTTTTATACATCTATATTATTTATTTATTAATATTTAATTTGTTTTTTTTTTTTTTTTTTTTTTAATAATATATTTTTTTTATTATACTATAAAATATCTATAAATTACAAAAACTAGTTTGTTTTCATATATAAAACTTACTAAAACGGTTGTAAATGGAAATATGAAAAGAAAAGCCAAAACTATATAATAAAAAATAAAAGATATTCTTATTACTTTAATACTTGAAAATTTACTTCTTTTCTTTTTTTTGCCAATTCCTTCATCTTCTACATCATAATTTTCACATATTTCACTAATTTGATCAGTGTATTCATTAGACTGTTCATGAAAATAGTCTAAAAAAAGGAAAAAAAAAAAAAAATATATATATATATATATATTTAATAATTTTATTATTTCAATAATTATGATTAATTATAATTTATTATTACTTGATGGTAAAGATTTATATAATTTGATAGCGCTTATAATATACTTATTGCTCTTATTTATATTTGGTATAACAACTATTAAAATGAATAGATATAAAAATATAATTAAAAATTAATTAATATAAATATATAATATAAATAGTAGTAATTTAAATTTTATTATTATTATTATTATTATTAATATTAATATTAATATTATTATTATTATTATTATTATTATTATTATTATTATTATTATTATTATTATTATTATTATTATTATTATTATTATTATTATTATTATTATTATTATTATTATTATTATTATTATTATTATTATTATTATTATTATTATTATTATTATTATTATTATTATTATTATTATTATTATTATTATTATTATTATTATTATTATTATTATTATTATTAATTAAAATATTAAATATTTAAAAATATATATTTTACTAAAGAAGATGATAGATATTATTGAAAGAGTAGTGAAAATTGCTACTCCATAAAAAATGATGGCATGCCTATTGATTAAACTTTTAATATAATCTTCTGTTTGAAATAAAGATTTTAAAAATAGTTCTCCAAATTCTCCTTTTGCATTTTCTAATATTATATATTATTATGTTTAATATGATATACCAATAATTATATATTATGTTTTATTAATCATTTTAAAAGTTATTTTTTATTTTATTTTATTTTATTTTATTTTATTTTATTTTATTTTATTTTATTTTATTTTATTTTATTTTATTTTATTTTTTTTTTTTTATATATTATTATTTTTACATATAAATATGATATATTTTTTTTTCTTACCAACAAAAAACCTTTATAAAATAGAAATATAATATATATATATATATATATGATTAATTAATTAGTTGAATATAAAATATATTATTAGTTATATTATATATAAAATATATTTTTAGTTATATTATATATTAATACCTCATAACTTTACTATGTAAAAATTCTGGAGTTAAATATTCAGGGTGTTGTACTATATTATTTTTTTATTATATGAAAAAAAAAAATTTAATTAATATATTAATAAATATATATATATATATTATATTTAATTTATTATTTATTAATATAATATTAAAAAAAATAAAAAAATAAAAAAATTAGATATTAACATTTATTATAAATAAGAGTTGAATATCTATAAATCTTAAACATTATTGTATAGTAATTATTATCTCTTATTTCATCGACAACTCCATTATAAATAGGATGAATAGTATACATTTCTTCTGTTTCAACATTATGATAAGGATATACTACTGCTAAAAATTCTTGTTCTAAATAATAAACATTAACTTTTGCTCCTGGATCATATTCTGTAATATTTTCGGGAGGAATTCCTGCTGCTGCTGCTATACTAATAATTCTAAAACCTGTTTGAATTTTTGCCATAACTAAAGGAGCTTGTATACCATAAACAAGTATATCCATCTCTGTACTAATATTAGTATAAGTATTAGAATTGACAATTACTCTATTTTTTTTTTTATTTTTGTATGTGTGTTCGTATATTTATATATATAATAGATATAAATAAATTAATAAAAATAATAAACATATATATATTTATTTTCATATATTTATTTAAATATATATTTATAGATTGCTTTTTTTTTTTTTTTAATAATTATTATTATATTTACCCAGCAATACCAACTAAAATTAAAAGTATAGTTATTATTTGAACAACTTTTAATAATTTATATAATGGTTTTTGACATTTATATAATGCATTATTTCTAATTTAATTATAAAAATAATATATACATAAATATTGATTAAAAACGATATATAAAGTTCTATATAATTTTTTTTTCAAATAATAAATAATAATTATAAATAATAATATTAATTATATATCTACATACTTTAATATTTTTAATCTTTTATATCCTAAATCACTACCGTTTGACATTTTTTCAGATTTTTCATATCTTTTATTATCTTTTTCAGGTTCTTCCTCCTATTATCATTTAAAAAATTTTATATAATATTAATATTTTTTTCCATTAGAATTATTTTTTATAAAAATGGAAATATAAAAATAACTTTTTATTATATAACTACTTCATTTTCATCAAGTTGTTCAATATATGCTGCCTATATAATATTTATATTATATATAATAATAATTTTTAATATATATTTAATAATATATATTATAATATATATATAATTATATTAAATTACCGCTAAATCTTCTCTATTCTTTTTTTTTTTTTTTTTCATTATTATTAAAAAAAAATAAATAATATTAAGAAAAAATTAATATATAAATATATTATTAATTTTTTATATTTTTTTTAATACAAAAAATTTCTTTTATTTTTTTTTTTTTCTTTACCATAGAATTTCTTAAAAACAATATATATAGTTTTAATGCTTCTTGTGCGTATTTACTTTTAATAATGAAATTTTTATAAATCTTTTCACCTTTATTCAAAATATTAGTTAATTCATCATTAACAATAATAGCATTATCAATATCTGATAAAGTTTCAACACTTTTTAATGAAACCATTAAATTTTTTAATCCATTTAATGCAGCTAAATGATATTGAATAGAAAGATTTTTAATATTCATTAACTCAAAATCCTTAGAACTTTTTTTTATATATATTAATACATTTAAAATATATATATATATATTTTCATTTCAATTAATTAAAACTAATCAATTTAATTATTTATAAATATAATTATATATTAATTATATCATTTTATTCAATTTATTTTTCTTTTTTTTACTTATTAATGGATTCGTTCTCATCAAGATTTAAAGTTAGTTTATCCATTTCAAATAAGTATATTGAACGATATATTAAATATCTTAAAAATGGTGATTTTGTTAAATTTGAACATTTATATAATGTTTTTTGTGAAACATAGCCGATTAATTTCATTAAATCATCTATTTCATCATTATCATAACAAATTTTATTAATGATAATAAATCTTCTAATACCATGAAGATAATTCCAATATTGAAGATATAACTAATATAATTAAATATATATGTTTTATTTTTAATTAGTATAATTATTTATTTTATTTTTTTTTTTTTTTTTTTAAAAATTTATTGTTTCATACTTCAGGAAGTAATTCATATTGATTAACTCTAAATTATTAATAAAAGAAGAAAGAATTATTATTTAATATAAAATATATATTTAATAATGATTTATATATATTATTATTATTATAAATTATATTAATTATATTTTATTACAAAAAATAAAAAAAATATTTATATTTTATTACAAAATCAAAATATAATAAAAATAAATATATATTTTACCCTTCTTTAAAAATACTATTTATTAACTTAATAGCTTCAACTGAACGATTTTTCCTAATTATTGTATAAATATATTTTTTTTTAATTTATTAATTATTGAAAAAAAAATTTTGTAAAAATATAATTATATTAATTTATTATTATATATATTTACATTATAAATTTTGCAAGATAAGCACAATCTGATGGTTTATTGAAAACTTTTTCATTTTTAAACCTTTTCTTTTCGGTTACTAAAAATAAGAAAAAAAAATTTATAAATCTAATAAATAAAACTTTCTTAAAAATATTAAAAAATAAAAATTAAAGTTTATTATTTTATATATACTAATAGTTTCTAGAGATTTTCTATCATCTTCATTGCAATAATCCATTTCTAATTGTTCTTTTAACTTAGTAATGACATGTTGTTGAGTATATTTTTTTTCAATTTTAGTTACAATTTTAAAATAATACCAATTAAAATAATAATTATTTATAAACCATCCTAGTATAAATCCAATAATATTAATTCCAATAATAATATAATATAATTTTTGGAGATTAAATAAAGAAAAGAAAATATGTGTAAAAGTGGATAATGCCATAGAAAACCAAAGAGCTGAATATAAACAGTTTATTTTTTGTTTATAATAGCATTGATAATTATAATGCACATATAATAAATAAACAAATCCAATAAACATTATAATGGATGATAAAAATTTAATATTAAAAAATACTTGGAATATATAAATATTCACTACCTATATAAAAATTAAAAATAATAATAAAAAATAATAAAATAAATTTTGATAATAATGAAAATATTATGTAAAAAAAATTGTTAAAAAATTTAATATTATTACAATAAAAAAAAAAATATTATTTTTACAATATATATACAAAAATATATTATATACGTACTTCAATTAAAATAATTCTTCTAAAACTAATAATAATTTTATTTGATGAAATACTATTTAATGTTTTACTTAATGGAATATAATCTTGAGAATAATGTGATACCTATATAAGTAATGTATAATATATATGTATATATAAAAATGAGAAAAAAATTAAAATTGAATTAAATGTTATAAGTATTATTATTATTATTATTGTTATTATTGTTATTATTGTTATTATTTTTATTTTTATTTTTATTATTATTGTTGTTATTATTATTATTGTTATTATATTAAATACAAACCATATAAGAAAAAGAAATATAAAAAAATAATGCTATTAAAGATATAAGTATTTTAGAAAGTTTATTCCTATATAAATAAAAATATAATTATATATTCATAAAAAAAAATTTTTAGTATTTAAAATTATAATAATTAATACTATAAATATAAATTTTTGATTTCTTATAATAACATACATTTGAATATCAATTCCACCAAAAATTAAATCATTCTGATTATTTGAATTGTCTAAAAAATCCATCAATGAAAATAATACTTTTGAAAAAAAAAAATTTTTTTTTATTATATTTATTTAATAAAATTAGTATGGTGTTATTATTTTTGTAAATAATATAATCATTATCAAAAAATATTATTTTATATTTACCAGGAATAAAGCATATTCTTTTTAAGAGTGATGAAATATATTGAAATATTAATTACTTTTTTTTTTAATAATTTCTTTATTAAAAAGCTTTTTTTGTTATTAATTACCTTTGCATTATATTAATATAAATTGAATTGAACTAAAAATAAAATATATTATATTATAAAAAAACATATATTACTAAAAATAAATATTTATAATAATTATTATATTAATTCCTATATTTTATTATCAAACCTTAAATAACGAAACTGGAAATTCCCTTTTTAATTTAATATAAAATAATAATAATTGTTATGCAATTAATATTAATGAAAGAATAAATTGTATATATAATTAAGTTAAATAAATATAATAACTAATTATACCATGATGATGTTAAGTTAACAAAGAAATGAACAACTATTTTAAAAATTTATTTTGTAAATATGTATTATCAATAAATATAATGATATAGTAGGTTATTATTATTATTATTATTATTATTATTATTATTATTATTATTATTATTATTATTATTATTATTATTATTATTATTATTATTATTATTATTATTATTATTATTATTATTATTATTATTATTATTATTATTATTATTATTATTATTATTATTATATTTAATTACCAAATAGCAAATATAACAAAAAAACTGCAGCTACAAAGACAATTAAACTAATATCTAAAAAACATAGATAAACATATATTTATAGTTATTGTTTTAATAAACAAATATAAAACATTATTATATAGATATATAGTTTTTTTTTATAAATACTTGAACTAAAAATTCTTCGTAAATCAAAAGTCTTTAATATATCCGCTATAGTTACTGATAAATTTGGGAAATAATACTCATTATACAATATTGATAATAATTGTATTGCTAATATAATATTATATTTTATTGCATGATATTAAAAAGAATAGGATGTATTTAAGAAAAAAAACGTTATTTTTTATGTAATATATATATTATATAATATAAATATAGTTATAACTATTTTACATTCAATGATGATAAATAAAACTTCAATAAAAGTTGGTAAAGTATGTTTACTTAAGTTAAAAAAATAACCAAATATATTTAACTATTGAAAAAATATAAAAAAAGACGTATATAGTATTATTAGTTTATTTCTTATTTTTATTTTTTGTATGTGTGTAAACATTAAATAAACAAAAAAAAATATTAATATATAATATTAATAATTTTACCTCATATTTGTTTAAATTTAATGATGCTTTAATACCTGAAGAATATTTATTATCATCCTTTTTTTTTTCATTTTCAATTTCATTATTACTGTTATAACTTTCATTATCTGAACTCATTGATTTTATATTATCTATTAATTTTATGTGTAAAAATTTAAAACATAAAAAAAAAAAAAAATTTATAATGCTTATTATATTAAATAGTTAAATATATTAAAAATCTTTAATATTCTTTTTATTATATACTTATTAAAATTTTTTAAATGATGGAGAATTATAAAAAGTTAGTTAAGAATATTTAAAATAAATTAAACCAATTCATAATATTGATAATTCTATAATAAAAAAATAATAAAAATTAAAATTAATGATCTTGGTAACATATAAGAATTAATATTTTTTTTTTTTAATTATTTTTTTTATTTTTCAATTGGACACATATAAAAATTATAACTTTAAATTAAAATTTATTTTTTAATTTTTAAACTTTTTAAAAATAAACAATTATTAAATTTTATTTAACTTTATTTATCTTTATTGCTTATTTTTTATTAAACAATTTTTTTTTTCATATTTCATATTTATAAAAAAAGAAAATGACAGTTAATACGTTATATTATTAAATTAAAACAATAATTTTATAATAATAATATTTATATAATAAATAATTATATATATGAATAAAAAAAATTATAGTATTACATTATTTTTTATTATATTTATAATTAATATATTAAAATCTTAATATATAATGTTTAAAATAAGATTTCTATAAAAAAAATACAGAAGATATTATTTTTTTCTGAGAAAGATGAAAAACTATTAATTCGGATATTGATTTAAGTTTTTCAGTTATTTTTTTTTCGGAATTTTCTTTTACAGCTAAACTTTGGTTAAAATTTCTTTTCTTTTTTTTTTCATTAATAAACTTGTAGATACTACAATATTTTTGAAATGCTTATATAAATTGTATAATATAATAATGAAATCAATAAGAATAAAAAAAATAATATTTTAGTTTTTAAAAAAATGTTTTATTATCTTTTTATTAAAAATAATTATAAGAGAAAAAATTTTAATTAAATAGAATTTTGTTATCACTATTTTCTAAATTTTCTATAAGACAATCATTATAAAAAAGTATTGGATTTCCTTTTAGTTCTTCATTTTCTACTAGTATATATACTTTTTTTTATTAAATATCCTATTAAATTTATATTTCCATTTTAACATTTATAAAATAAATATATTATATTATTAAAATAATTTATTTTATAAAGTAATAAAATTTTTTAAGAATAAATAAGGTTTAAATTTTTATATCAAATTATTTTTGTAATAAAAAATTATTAATAAATATATCAGTTATTAATAAATTAAAATCAAACATCAAAACAAAAATTAAAATAAACAATTAAAATAGTCCTAGTCAGTACAATTTAAATAAATTATGTTTATCTATTATAGATGATCTTTTTGGTGGATCTTTCAGAGTTACTACTACTACTGGTACTTTAACCGGTGCTGATTCGAGTCTTGATTAATGAAATATACATTATATTATATTAATAATATATATTTCTCTAGAACAAGTTTAAATAAATATATAACAATGTATTATCTTATACATTGACAATAAACAAATTTAAATAAATATAAAATATTAATTTTTATTTTACACATAAACAATAAACAATAAAATAAATTTAAATACAATTCATGCTTTAAAAAATATTTTTTTTTATTTATTTTTTAATAATAAAACTATTTCTTTATTTATTCATTTATTTATCTTTATTTATACTATTTATTAAATATTTAAATAATTATATATATATATATTATATACTAATCCACAACTCACCTTATTTTAACCCTTGTGTTAATTGGAACATCAATAGAATATTAAGAATATTAATTAATTGGACTTATAACTATTTTTGAAGAACTCTTCAGATGAGTTGATGAATATAATAATAGTGATATAGGGTTATGTTATTACTATTATTGCAAGGGTTAATATGGAAAGATTTTACTCAAAATTAAAGAGTTCTATCAATATATTATTCTTACAAAAATTAATATTTCAATATTTCAATTTTAAATAAAATAATTGACCGTTTATAATAATAATAATTAATAATAATAACAATAAAAATAATAATAATAATAATAATTAATAATAATAACAATAATAATAATAATAATAATAATAATAATAATAATAATAATAATAATAATAATAAATATATGTATATAGATAAATATAGATATATTAAAAAATTTTTATTTTCTTTTTTACATAATGCATAATTTTCCTTTTTTTTTTTTTTACTAAATATATATTGTATATAAAAGATAAAAGATAAATTTAAAATATAATAAAAAATATAGATAATAAATATCAGATTTATTTTAGAAAGATTTTTTATTTTTTTTATTAATAATAATGAATAAAAAATAAAAAATTAAATATATATATAATAAATATATCATTATTTTTACTCTAAAAATGTAGCAAAATAGTAATAATAAAAATCAAAACTTTATAATTATTTATTATATTAATAATAAATATGAAACCATATATATTTTAAAACTGTAAATACTTTTTATTAATTTAATTGAAAGACATAAAATTTTGTTGTTGTAATTATTGATTTTAAAATTTCAAATGTTACACAAAACCAAGTATTTTTTATTTATAATAATATTAAAAAAAAAAAATAAATTATTTTTTTAATAAAAAAAATGTATTTTAAAATTGCCATATTATATATATTAAACATTTTTTTAATAATATACTTTTTAATTATTTAAGACTTTAAAAATATATATAATAATTGATAAAAGATATTTATAACAAATATATATGAAATGCAGTATCTTTAAACTTTTATTAAAAAAATTATTTATAATTTTTATCCCTTATTCGATTATAATTTAATTACTAATAAAAAAAAATTATTTATAATCTTTATCTCTTAATCAATTATATTTTAATTAATAATAAAAATAATAATAATAAAAAAAATTAATGCCAAGTTATAATATAAATATAAATATATGCAAACAACTACATAAATAAACATATGCAAAATTATTCAATTAAAGTTTTGATTGTTTGATATTTTAATTTGAATAATTTTCAAATATTAACTTTATTATAAAATTTATTTTAATATAATGTTTATAAACTTGTTTTTTTTTTTTTTAAAGTAACTGATATTTTTATTAAAAATTAAAAAAAATAATATTATCATGTATAAATAAATAAAAATAATTAATTCATTTTTATTGACCGTTAGTCTCTTTCTTCAATTTCTCCAATACAATATAATAACTAAAAATTTATCACATTTAAAAATATCATTCTTTATTAATATATATAAATATAGTTTATTCTCTAATATTATATAAATTTTTATGTACTTTCTATATCAAAATAGATATCATAAATATTGCGAATATAAAGTTATATTTATTTATTTTTTAATTTATACAAATCTTATGATAATTATTATCTTTATATTCTAATACTAGTAGAATTACAATATTAACATTTTGTATTTTAGAAATATATATGAATCAAAATATATTATTAGAATACATTTTAAATAAACAATTTTTTTATAAACAAACAAATAAATAAATTAAAATAAAAAAATAAATTAATTAGAACTCCTTTTTATATTTTAAAATTGATAAAATTAGTATATTTCCGTTTTTTTTTTTTTTTTGTTTGTTTAAAAAAAAAAACAAAAAATACTATCAGATTAATTAAAAAAAATTTATATAAAAGGAAATGTTTTAAAAAAAAAAGTAAAAAAAAAAAACAATCGCAGAATTCTTAAAATGATAAATTGATAATAACTGCATATATTGTATTATATAATAAATATTTTAAAATATAAAAGTTTAATAACTCTTATATATAATTGCGTAATTTTTAAAATGATAAAATGATAATAATTATTTCTATAAACAATAAGTATTAAAATGAATATGAAAAAATTCATTATAAAATATTGAATTATAAATTATATAATATTAATTATTTCATAAAATATAATGTAAATCATATGTTTTCTATGAATAAAGAATATTCTACTTTTATAAAATATTATTTTCAAAACTAAAAAAAAATAGAACATAAAAAATAATTATTAATATCACATAATATAATATATATTTAATATATTACAAAATATATATTATATATAGAAATATATAAAGTAAAAAAAATAAAAACAGATGTTGATAAATAAAATATACAAATAGTTATTCTTATTTATATATATAACAAATGGGAATTATTTATTATCGAAAAAAAGTATAAAAAGAGTAGAAATTATCGAGAAAAAAAAAACAATAAAGAACATTTTTATAATATTCTAATTAATAAAAGCAATCAAAAATATAAAAAAAAAAGTTTTTCAATTCTAATATCAAAATATTTTATTCTTAAAACAAATTAAATAAATATTTGAAAAAATGAGATTTAATAAAGTATTAGTAATTATTTCAACTGTTGTATCTTTAAATGTCCAAAATACTTTTGGAGTTCCTATTAATACTGAAAATAATAATAAAATTGAACGTAGAAATGTTTTTGAAGATTTCTTCAGATTTGTTGGAGAACATAATCATGGTAATGTAGGTTATGCTCCTAATGCTCCTACTGTAGATGATGTCAAAGCTGATATGGAAAGATTAAGAGATGAAAACAGAAAAAAGAATAAAGCCGCTCTTCTTGAAGATATTTATGTTATTTTAAAACATACAGGTGATAAATTAGGAATTAAAGAAGAAATAATTGAACAAGATATGAATAATTTAAATAATGATTTTAATCTTAAAAATTCGATTGTTATTCAAGAAAAACTTAAAAGTATAAAAAAGATTGAAGAAAAAGAAGTTGAAGAAGAAGAAGAAGAAGAAGAAGAAAAAGAAGAAAAAGAAAATGATGAAAAATCATCCGATGAATATGATGAAAAATCAGCAGACGAAAATGCTGAAGAAGAAAATAAAAATGAAGAAAAAGATGTAGAAGATAAAGAAGAAGAAAAAGAAGAAGATAAAGAAGAAGAAAAAGAAGAAGATAAAGAAGAAGATAAAGAAGAAGATAAAGAAGAAGAAAAAGAAGAAGAAAAACATGAAGAAAATAATGAAGAAAATAATGAAGAAAATAATGAAGAAAAACATGAAGAAAATGATGAAGAAAATGATGAAGATAAATATGAAGAAAATGATAAAGATAAAGATGAAGATAAATATGAAGAAAATGATGAAGAAAAACATGAAGAAGAAGTTAATCTTTCTCGTAGACAAATGCAATGTGGAGGATTAGGTGTATGTCCTTATCTTGAACTTCCTACTTTTGGAGAAGGTGAAAAAGAAGTATTTGAATGTTTTGTAAAATCAATTCCAATTATTGGTGACTTTTATGAACTTTTTGATAATAGTAAAAAAGTAAAAGAACAAAATTTAGATGAAAATGCTAATATGTTAATAGAATGGATGGAAGGACAAATAGATGTATATGGTAATGTATTTTCATTAATTGAAGATGGAAATCCTACAAATCTTGTACTTGGTATGCCATCTAAACATATTGATTGTCTTTTAGAGAAATTAGGAAATGATGATGCAGGTGCAAGATTCTTTAAATATTTCAAAAATATTTTAGTATCTACTACAAGTTTATTAACTGATGAAGAAAAAATGAAAGATTTTACACTAAGTTTAGCAGAAGAAGGATTTTCAGAAGCACAAGATATATTAAATGAAGAACTTAAAGCTGTATCAAAATTAAAAAGTTCTATCAGTCTACCATCTTTCTTACAAAAATTAATTTCTTCATTTTTTTAATTTTAAATAAATAAAATAAAATATATATATATATATTAATATATTAAAAATTATATAAACTTTGGTATATTTATAAATCCAAATTATAAAATTATTAATCCATTCCATTTACCGTTAGTCTATGTTTTAATTTAATAAAAAAAATTATCTTAATTATATATATATATATATATATACATAATATTTATTGATATTATATTTAATAATGTTTATTTTTTTAGTTTAATAATAATAATAAAATTTTATAAAAAAACAATGAAAATTTTATTAAATATTTTATTAAAGTTAAAAATAATAAATAACCATCAATTAAATTAAATATAAAATTTATTTTTTAATTCATAGATGACCTTTCTTCTGATATAAATTATAAAATTATAAATTATAAATTATAAATTTTAAATTTTAAATTATATATATATATATAAAAGAAATAAATAAATTTTATTTTATATTTTGTGAATATAGATTTTTAAAATAAACAATTTATATTAATATTTAAATATTAAAAAAAAAAATTTTTTTAAACAATTTTTTTTTTTTTTTTAATAAGCAAATAAACTATAAAATAAAATATAAAAATAAATTAATTCTGTCTTTTATTATGTTTTTATAATTAATAATTGCCGTTTTATTATTATTATTATTATTATTATTATTGTTTTTTTTTTTTTTTTTTTTTTTTTTTTTTTTTTTTTTTTTTTTTAATTTTTGAAAAAAAAAATATCTGATTAATTAAAAAAATTTATATAAAAGGAACTTTTTAAAACAATTGCGGAATCTTTAAAATAATAAATTGTTAATTATTGAAAAAATATATAAAACGAGTTGAAATTATCGAAAAAAAAAAGAATTATATAAATAATATAAATAACATTTTGAAAATATAATAAATAATAAACTTTATATTAAAAAAATATTTTTATCAATTCTACTATTAAGAAATACTTTTTATTTTCTATTCTTTAAACAAAAAAAAAAAAATTCAATTACATTATTTCAAAAATGAAATATAATAAATTATTATTAGTAATTATTTCAAATATTGTTTTAAGTTTATTTATCCAAAATACTTTTGGAATTCCTATTGATACTGAAAATCTTACCATAATTAAACGTAGAAATATTTTTGACGAATTCTTTAAATTTATTGATGAACATAATCCTAGTAATAATGTAAATTATGGACCTAATGATCACTCCTATTGTAGAAGATGTAAAAAATAATATGAAAAGAATGAAAAATGAAAGAACAAAAAATAAGAAAACAATATAAACTGCTCTTCTTAAAAAAAAAACATATAGGTGATAGATTTTGGAATTAAAGAAATAATAAAAAACAATATTTAAATTAAAGAATGCTATTAAACTACTTCCCTTTTTTTTGGTCAAATTAATATCTACCATATTTTAACTTTTGAACTACTTCCTTTTTTTTGGTCAATTAATATTTACCATATTTTAACTTGGATAAAAATCATAGAAATATAAATTTTGAATAATAAATATATATAGATTTGAATGATATCATTATTAATGCTTTTTTATTACAACAAAGATTAATAATAATCATATTAATTAATTAATATGATTATTACTTAATTATGATATAATTATAACTATTTATTTATTTATTTATTTATTTATTTATTTATTTATTTTGTTAGTTAATTAGTTATTTATTTATATATTTATATTTATTTATTTATTTATTTATTTATTTATTATTTGTTTGTTTGTTTAGTTAGATAGTTAATTTAATTATTTAACTAACTAATATATTTTTTAAGAAAAATGTAATATACTAAATATTTAAAATATAAAATAAAATAAAATAAAATAAAATAAAAAAAGAGAAGAAAAAAAATAAATGAAATATTAATTTATTACTTTTTTTTATAAATTTCAATATGGTATTAAAATAGTAAAGCTTCTCTTTTGAAGATATTTTAAAAACAAAACTTTTCATATATTTTTTATTTTTTATTTTTTTTTATTTTTTTATTTTTTATTTTTTTTATCTATTTTATATAATATTTAATTAAAAAATTCCTTTTTTGTGCAACTTAAATCTTTTCCAATAAAAATGTATAATAAATAATATGTTAAAATATTAAAAATTGTTTTTTTTTATTTTTTATTTTTATTTTTATTTTAATATTTTAATATTTTAATAAAAAGGTAAATATTACAAAAAAATATATATATATATATAAAGGATAAAAATAAAAGTATATATATATATATATATATTTTATATTATTTTATACTTATATTGATAATTAACAATAATATTTATTAATTTTAATTATATACATATATATACATATATATAATACATATTTTTAAATTCATTTTATATTTATATAATATAAATAAACAAGATTACATTTCCATTAATTTTTTTTTTAAAAAAAAAAGAAAAAGAAAAAAAAAAAAAATGAAATTAAAAACTTATAATTCTGAATTAGTTAATTCACCAAAAACTGATATTAGTGTATTAGAAGGATATACTTTTAAACAAATTATAAATTTATTACTTATTGATAATCCAGAAACAGGAGATTGTGAATTTAAGTTTGTAGGTGTAGATGGAGTAGAATATTTCCGATGTCAAAAAAATGATCCATTAAGAGTAGTTTATAATAATAATAATGAACCTATTTTAAATTTCCGTGAAAAATTATTTTCTTCTAAAACAAAAATTTATAAAGGAAAAGATGATAAAGAAATTTTAGCAAGTATTACCCCAAAAAATTCTACTGTGGCTATAAAATTTTCTGTAGAATTTAAAAATCAAGCAACAGAAAAAGTTGAAACACTTGATATGAATTGTGATGGTTTTTATGGATCATGTGGTATATTTCAAGGTAAAGAAAAAGAAGGTTCACCTATGGTAGCAAAAATTGTAGAAATTATGGATGCTAATTCATTTTTAACAGATACCGAAACAAGATATTCCATTGAAATGGCATCCAATGTAGATAATGCTTTAATTATAGCACTTGCCGTATTTTTTGCAAAAATGAATTCTGCTAATAGAGAAAAAAGAAATCATTTCCATTAAATAAATAAAATAAATAAATAAAAATATATTATATACATATATACATATATTCTCATTATTAATATGTATATATAACTTTTATTTTTTCAATTTCTAATAAAAATATACAAATCATAAAAAAAAAAAAAAAAGTCAATAATAAAAATAATAATAAGCAAAATATATATATCAAAAAGTTAAAAGGAAAAAAAATTATATAAATAAAATAGTTTTTTTTTTTTTTTTTCTATTGTTATTATAAATATAACATATATCAATTTTAAATATTATTTAAATAATTGTATAGGTTTTATCAATAATTATTATTATAATAAGAATGATAATAATTAGTCAAATTAAAAAAAAATATATATAAAAAATTATAATTATAATTATATAAATAATTTAATATACTTTAAAATAATAGTAAATAAAATAAAATAAATAAAAAAAATAAAATAAAATAAATATTATAAAATGTATATATATTAATAATAATATTAATAATATATATATATATAAATATATATTTTTAACATTATTTTGTTAATAATACATTTTTATGTTTGTTAGTTAATATTTAATGTTTTATTTTTTTTTTTTTTTATTGAAATACAGCTCTTCCAAAGTTGAACTTCTACCAAGAAGGAATAAATAAATTATCATTTCCAAATTTAGATTTGATTATATAAGAAGGTGTTTTTTTTTTTAGAATAAAAAGGTTTAGCTAGTTTCTTAAGACCAACGCCAACCAAGTCTACACTATTTTTTTAATGAAGTGGTTACTAATAGAAATGATATTAGCTTTACTTAAAAATCAAAACGAATTTTTTTTTTTTTACTTATAAAAAAGATCGACTCTTATCTCATATCTTAATTTATGGTATATACTCTTATAACTTAATAAATTGATTAAGAATTTTAAATAACAAAATAAAAAGAAAAAAAAAAAGTTATTTTAAACCATTTATATTAATAAACATCTAAATACAACCATTTTTTAACAAAAAAAAAAAAAAAATAATAAAATTTATATTTTATATTTTATATTTTATATTATATATATATAGAAAATATTAAAAAATAAAAAATAAATTAAAAGCATTAATCCCTCAAATAATTTTTTTTTATATAAATCTTTGTGCCTTAATACCAATACATTTTATTATTTATTATTTATTATTTTTAATTTTTATTATTTTTTGGATATTTTTTTTTATTATATTTATTTATTTATTTTTTTTTATTATTTTTTGGATATTTTTTTATTATTATATTTATTTATTTATTTTTTTTTATTATTATATATTTGTTTTATTATTATATATTTGCATATTTTATTTTATTTCATTTTATTTTATTTTATTTTATTTCATTTTATTTTATTTTATTTTATTTTATATATTAATTTAATTTAATTAATTTCTAATTGATGTTCATTTTGATTAGTATTAGTGGAATGATGTTTAAGATCTTCACTTTCACCAATAAAATGAATCATACCATTATTTAAAAGAAGAACACGATCTGCTTGTTGAGAAGCTTCTTCAACTGATTCAGTACTTATAACAATAACATGTTGACTTTTACGTTCACGAATAACCTTCCAGAAACAAATTTTATCTTTTTCAGACATACCTTTTGTAGGTTCTTCTAAAAAGATATATTTTCTGTATTTCATAAGAGCTAAAACAATCTTAACTTTAGTTTTTTCTACGGTATCAAGATTCTTGATAACATCAGAAGTATTACCTAAAAAGTTAAGTTCATTTAATAAAGTGAAACCATTTTCTTGGGAGGAGCACATACTTTCATAAAGATTAATATGATCTGAAACAGTAAGATCTTCAATAAACATATAATCTTCTTTAGGAGCATAAGAATTAAGACAAGAAATAGTACTCCATTTTCGGTAATTCATTTCAAATTTATCCTTTCCATAATTATAGATAACTTTACCATAACTAGAACGATGACGTCCATAAAGCATTTTCATTAAAGTAGATTTACCAGAATTTTTAGGACCAGTAATCATAAATATTTCATTAGGATAAATATTTAATGATACATTACTAATACCCATAATACCATTGGAATATTCTTTAAATAAGTTTTCACCAACGATAGCTGCAGCTGAACTATTTTCTATTAATCGAGGTTGATCCATATTAAATGGATTGGATTCTTTATTTGATTTTATGGAATTCTTTATTTTTTTCCAATCAAAGAATCTTCCATTAGATTCTTGATTATTATTATTATTAAATTGTCCTAATTTAGAAGCTAATTTATATTCAATAATTCTTTCATAGTAGGAACTTTTCTTTGAATCAGAGGGTTTTCTGCTCATATGACTAGAAATAAAGAATACATCAATTATTAAAGTTACTATAAAGGATATTATTAAAGAGGCACAAGCGATTGCAATAGAAATTAAAATATTATAATTTCCAGAAGGAATAATATTAAACCAATTAATGGATTCACCACGAATGACTGCATTTCTCATTTGATGAATAACATAAACCATTAAATTTGGTGTATTGTATGCATTAACATGATCTC
This sequence comes from Anaeromyces robustus, assembly GCA_002104895.1. NCBI lineage: Eukaryota > Fungi > Neocallimastigomycota > Neocallimastigomycetes > Neocallimastigales > Neocallimastigaceae > Anaeromyces > Anaeromyces robustus. The sequence goes on along the minus strand of MCFG01000024.1, from coordinate 5,025 downwards.
TACCTCTCTTATAACTGAAGAAATATTGACTACAAATAGTAGATATAGCTGATGAACCATAAACTAAAATACTAACTATACCACCAATGACAGGAGAACGTCTAAAGAAAGATGATACCCATAAAGAATACATTAATGCTGATCCATATTGAATAGTATATAAAGATAAGAAAATAATAGTAATATCAATTTTAGGGAATACTCCTAAAATGAAAATTAATCCAGTAATAATCAAACTAGATGGTAAAATGAGAATAGCATAAATTATAACCCATGATAAATGAAATTTAAAAGAACTAAAACCATAAGTATGCATATATTGTCTACGATACTCTTTTTTTTCTTTAATAATTTCATAGGCCATTCGATAAACGAAGACTAAATAGAGAGAATAACCAATCATTGACATAGGAATAAAATTGAAAGTAACTTTTGTATCAACAGTTTCCTTTTCCAAAGTCATCTTTCCAAGAATCCAACCAATAATAAATATTACAACAGGAGAAAGGTAATAAATGTAATATTTTATTGGAGATTCAATAAATCTGTGCTTAAGTTGTGCTACTGTGTACTGAATGTAAGAGACCATTTTCTAAAATTTTTAACTTTTTTTAAAATGAAAATTAAAAGATGTTTAAATAATAATAATATAAAAATAAATTAATATTAATATTAATATTAATAATAATATGAAAAATATTATAATAATCATTAAAATAAAAGTAAAAAAATATTATAAAATATATAAAGAAATAATAAATAATATATTTATTAACACAACAACAAATTTTAAATAATAAATATTAAAAAATAATTTAATATTATTAATATTATTTAAAATTTGTTGAATATTTATAAACATTTTATTTATTAAACTATATACCTTTAAATTTTTTTAAATATTTATTTTTTTCTAATTGTAATTATATGTTTATTTTTTATGTTTCTAATAAGTTTTATAAAATAATAAATTAATTGCATGTATTTATTAATAAAATTATTTTATAATGTCTTTTAGTTTTTTAAAAAAATAATCTTTTTTAATAAAATATGATAATAATGAATTAATATTATGAATATAATTGAAATTTTATATATATAAATTTTATTATTATAGTTTTATATATTTTGTTTTTTTATTTTTTACAAAGAAAAAAATTGGTAATATGGGAAAATATTATTTATTTATACTAGAATTTTTTTCAACTTTTAGTTACATAATAAATGTGTAACATTTCTATGTGTATAATAATAATTTAATTTTAAAAAATTTAATAAAAATTAATAAAAATAATTCATATATTATATATTATATTTATATTATATATTATAAATAATAATTATAAATTATATACAATGATATATAAACTTTATTTGTATATAAAAAATAGATTTTCTATTTTTTTTTAATTAATTATTATTTATTTATTTTATCATATTTATTTATATATTTATTTATTTATTTATTTATTTATTTATTTATTTATATATTTATTTATTTATTATTTATTTTATCATATTTATTTATTTATTTATTTTATCATATTTATTTATTTATTTTATCATATTTATTTATTTATTTATTTATTAATTAATTTATTTATTATTATTTATTTTATCATATTTATTTATTTATTTATTATTATTTATTTTATCATATTTATTTATTTATTTATTTATTTATTTATTAATTAATTTATTTATTATTATTTATTTTATCATATTTATTTATTTATTTATTTATTTATTTATTTATATATTTATTTATTTATTATTTATTTTATCATATTTATTTATTTATTTTATCATATTTATTTATTTATTTTATCATATTTATTTATTTATTTTATCATATTTATTTATTTATTTATTAATTAATTTATTTATTATTATTTATTTTATCATATTTATTTATTTATTTATTATTATTTATTTTATCATATTTATTTATTTATTTATTTATTTATTTATTTATTTATTTATTTATTTATTTATTTATTTATTTATTTATTTATTTATTTATTTATTTATTTATTTATTTATTTATTTATTTATTTATTTATTTGTTTATTAATTTATGCATTCTAGATTTAATATGAGAAATACTTTTAACATAATTATATTAGAAAAATGGAATGCTCTATTAAATACATTAAAATGCCAATAAAATATAGCATTACATTACATTACATACAATATATTTAATATATTAATATATAAAATAAATAAATGAATAAATGAATGAATAATAATTAAATAATAATTAAATAAATAAATAAATAATATTAAAATAAATAAATTAATAAATTAATATAATAAATTATTTAAAGCAATCATAATATTTTCTTATCCAAAACGGTTAAAAAAATTTTTTTTTATCATTTTTTATCATCACTTTTTTTTTGTTTAGGCTTGTTTATTAAAAAAAAAACCAAACCATAAAAACTTGTTAGAAAATTATTTTATAATTAATTAACTCATTGAATATAAAAATTATTTCTACTATAAAATAAAAATATTAAAGAAAATATAATAAAAAGAGAAAAAGTAAAAATGTAAAACAAAAACACAAAAAACACACACAAAAAAAAAAAACGAAACAAAAAAAAATAGAAAAACACAAAAACGAAAAAAAAAATGATAAAAATGAAAAATTAGAAAAAGAAAAAACGGAAGAAGAAAAAAAGAGAAGAAAAAAAGAAAAAAAGAAAAAACCTTCTAAATTAATTTTGTTAAATTTAATTTAAATTTAATTTAAATTTAAATATTTTTAAACCATTAATAAAAAAGTTTTTTTTATTTTTTTCTTGCTCTTTTTTCTCATATGAAATATTAAAATAATTAATTTATCCAATAAATTTTTTTAAAAGAGTTTTTTTATATAAAAAAAAAAAGCAAAAAAAAGTAAAAATAAAAAAAAAAAATTTTTTTTTTTATTTTAGAAATAATCGGAAAAGATATAAAGAAAAGATGGGAAACATTTTAATATTACTTAAAATGGGGAAAAATTAAAATAAAAAAAAAAAATTAAAAAAACAGAATTATTTATTTATTTATTATATTAAACACTAAAAAAAAATAAAAAAAAATAATAAAAAAAAAAAATAGAAGGTGACTGAATCTTCTTTTTTTTTTTTTTTTTATTTTTTAAAAAAATTTAATATATTTTATTATTATTAATTATTATTAATAAATATTATTAAAAAATAAATTAAAAATGTAATCAATATGAATCATAATTCTTAATATAATAAATAAAAAAAAAAAAAAAAAAACAATTGGATTTAATCTAATAAATAATAAAAATAATAAATAATAAATAAATAAAAAAAAATTAAAAGTTATTAAAAGATATTTAATTTAATACTTTAAGTTCCCCTATATCGGAAAGCATCTTTTGCAAAGTTGAAGTGCCAACAATAAGGAATAAATATGATTTATATAATTTTCATAGTCTAAGAGTAAATATTTTAATTTTATATAAAAATAATAAATAGATTATCATAAATGAAATCATATGCATTTCATTTAATTAAAGAAAAGAAATAATTAATATTTAATTATATTGAATGAAATTGCAGTAATTTGTCAGATACAAAAACAAATTTATAAATATCTAGAATTAATTATTAATTATTAATAATATTTAACACTCTCCTTCCTTCAAACTTTAATTATTTTGAAGAAATAACTTTGGTTTACTAATAAATATGATATATATTTCTTTAATAATTAAAAATATATATATTTTTATAATTAAATAGTAATATGAATTCTAATTTATTTTTTTTAGAGGGTCAGTATTTTATTTATATAATATAATAATAAAAATTAATTAATTATATTTTAGTTTAAAATTTGAAATCATTTTATTTCATTTAAATATTAAATATTGTAAATTATTTTTAATAGTTATATTTATAAATAAAAAATATAATAATAAAAATGTTTTAATTTTATTTTTATTTTATTATTATATATATATATAAAGGTCTTATGTCTTATTTTATAGATTTTATCATTTAGAAAAGATAGTAATTATTTAAATAGTAAATATTTATTTATCTTTGAACTTCCATATATTTGTTTTATTTTTGAAATTTATAATAATTATTATTTAACTAAATTAATTTAAATTATTTATTTTATATTTACCATCAATAATTATTGATTATACATTTTATTTTATAGCATTTTATAAACCTAAATTAAATTATTTTAATATAATAATAATTAATAAATAAATAAATAAATATTATAAAATAAATAAATAAATATGATAAAATAAATAAATAAATATGATAAAATAAATAAATAAATTAATTAATAAAAAATTAAATATTCTTCTTAAAGAAACGGAAAGTGAAACTCTTGCTAGTTATATTGAATGGATGATCATTAAAAATTACTACCTTTATCTTAGTAGTGATATCACTGATATATTTAAAAATTATAATGATAAAAGTCAATATCCAAGAAATATGATGTGTTTAGATTATATTAGTAGTCTTTTAATGATGAATATAGGTAAAATTTTTACTGAAAAAGCATTTAGTGCTGATGATAAAAAAAATATTGAAGATATGGTTAAAAATATTTCAGAAAGTATGAATACAAGAATAGCTAATTTATCCTGGCTTGATGAAATCACTAAAGAAAATGCTAAAAAAAAGGCATATTCTCTTATTAAAGAAATTGGTTATCCAGATTTTATTATGAATCCAAAGGAACTTTATGAATTTAATAAAGGTTTAGAAATGGATCCAAAGGAATTATTTAATAATATAATTAATATAGGTACCGTCAAAAATTCTAAAGCTATGAAACAATTAGAAACCAATGAATGGAATAATGAATGGATGATGTCCCCAATTAAAGCAAATGCCTATTATAATCCATTATTAAATCAATATGTATTTCCTGCTGGAATTATACAATCACCATATTATAATTCTTTTAATCCAAATTATTTAAATTATGGTGGTATTGGTATGATTATTGGTCATGAATTATCTCATGCTTTTG